>JAXIVJ010009197.1:0-52072 GCA_036785665.1 Chirona hameri
TATCATTACCTTCCAGAGACGAGCTTTCTGGTGTTTTGCAATTCCAAGCGACAGGGGTCGTCTTAGTCCAGTCATCTGGTGGCCACGCCCCCGCCTGGTGGCCGCGCCCCCGTCTGGTGGCCACGCCCCCTTTCTCTGGTTTGGACACGTTCTCCCACGGATTGGACACTGGACACTGGACAGCTCATGGAAATACTACGCACTGCTGGCGAGATACTCACGCGTGCAACATTCGCATTAATTTCGTAGACGCTTGTTGCGGTCTTCGGTTCACCTCGACGGAAAACCCAGACGTCGGTGATTATAAGCTGGCATGCAAGGCTGCTTAGACATCGTCCCTGTGAGCTGTTTGATATAGTGGTGCTACGTACGCTTCTGGAATGGAGAACTTAGCGCAGAGAGGTTTTTGGAGTACTCTTCCTGGTACTGGTAGGCTGCTGGATTTATTGTCTGGCTGCTGGCCTTATTGCTGGAAAGTGGAAATTTAAACGCAGTAGTGTAATCGTGCATTTATCTTTCCCGCTATTGTTTTGCCGATTCATTCGTTGCACTACTTACCAGTAAGGCGCCGTAGTTGGAGATGAACGAGCGAGCGCGAAGGAAATGTATGGGGAATTTCAACTCGATCGGGCAAGTAGTTCTGAGATACAAAAGGGTGCGCACGTGCGGAGGCACCCACCTTTGACATGTGGGAAAGTGGGGGCTGAGAGGACCGAACCACACACCACATTTGGACACAATCTGCTCAGCCGTTCCAGAGATACAGAATAGGGGTGTGCACGTGCGCACGTGCAGAGTCGTCCCACCCCTGAGTTGTGTGAAGTGGCGGCTGAGTGGTCCTTAACCACACGAAATGTGCATAATCTGCCCAGCCGTTGCGGAGTTATTGCGAGAAAATACTTTTCCAACACCCCTCACGCGGCACGTGCCACGCGCAGTGGTAGTCATCCACATGAGTCGGCACTGATCTCAAACAGGGTAGGTTGGATGGGGTTCTTTTCAGCCAAGAAGCCTGCTTGTCAATCGGACGTGCGGTTGCAGAGATATCAGCTTCTCAAAAGCGCCGCCACGGCCGGGTCGGGCCGGGCCGCGCATAATCATATTTTTCCCATACACCACGGAAGGACGAGCGAGTGCTTCGCGCTCGCTCGTTATCACTTGCTTACCAATACACAAATCTGTCTCGGGCACTTATGTGTAAAGGACATAGACAGGTGGGGTAAACAAAGATGTTATCGATAATCTCATTTTTTGTATCTAGTGCCATCTGGAATCCCTTTTTCGACACCATGAATTAAAATGATCCCTCTGCTCCTTTATTTGTTGTAGACTGAATTTCTTCATTAAGACACTGATGGCCAAACTAGACGATCTCAATTCGCTTCAGATGTTCATTCAGGTCATCCAAAGTCCAAGGAGGCTTCTGGCATCATGTAACGAAGACGTGCTTTCCCTTCTCGGCTCATGTTTTCCGCTTTCTAATTTCGCGGGAGATAGCCAGCGAATAGTTTGTGTCGGCCCAAGTA
Source organism: Chirona hameri (assembly GCA_036785665.1). NCBI lineage: Eukaryota > Metazoa > Arthropoda > Thecostraca > Balanomorpha > Balanidae > Chirona > Chirona hameri. The sequence continues at coordinate 1,527 of JAXIVJ010009197.1, forward strand.
GTTTGAGCTGTTACACGCTTCGGTTCCAGTTTTTGCCCCTCATCCGTCGTTTTGCTCAGTTCCATTCTCTCCTATCCCACTCCTGCCCCACTCCTGTCCCACTCCTGTCCCTCTCCCGTCCCTCACGTCCCTCACGTCCCTCACGTCCCTCTTCCGTTCCTCTCCCGTTCCTCTCCCGTCCCAGTGTCTCGCGAGGCACCGTCCCATCCCTGGCTTGGCCTTCCCCTCCCAGCAGCGGTGGCTGTCCCCCCATCCCTGGCTTGACCTGCCCCTCCCAGCAGCGGTGGCTGTCCTCCCATCCCTGGCCTGGCCTGCCCCTCCCGGCAGCGGTGGCCGTCCTCCCATCCCTTGGCCTGCCCCTCCCAGCAGCGGTGGCCGTCCTCCCATCCCTTGGCCTGCCCCTCCCAGCAGCGGTGGCCGTCCGCCCATCCCTTGGCCTGCCCCTCCCAGCAGCGGTGGCCGTCCTCCCATCCCTTGGCCTGCCCCTCCCAGCAGCGGTGGCCGTCCTCCCATCCCTTGGCCTGCCCCTCCCAGCAGCGGTGGCTGTCCTCCCATCCCTGGCTTGGCCTGCCCCTCCCAGCAGCGGTGGCCGTCCCCCATCCCTAGCTTGACCTGCCCCTCCCAGCAGCGGCGGCCGTCCTCCCATCCCTGGCCTGCCCCAGCAGCGGTGACCCACCGCGCCGGCTCCGATGTTTGTCTGTGTGTGTATGTCTGTCTGTCTGGCGGCGGGACCGGGACCGGTTCCGATTACGCCACTGGCCGGGGGCGCGGCCCGGCCTCTCGGTCGCCGCCGCTCGGTCACAGCTTGGCCTCTGGTCGGGGCCCAGTCATCAGCTCCGGACTCCTGGGTGTCGGTTGCCTCGCCAATAGCTTGTAAGCCATATAGGCCAGTAGACGGCCGCCCCGGTTCATGGGCGTAGGGACAGAGGGGGCGCTGAGAGGGTCATGCCACAGTTCTTGGTTAGAATTGTTGATAAACTATTGTTTGTGCGACAAATAACCAGGGCTAAAGGTACATCAGGACCAGGAGGGCTCTAACCTGCAAAGAAATCTTAACACAGGGGCTTCGGCTTCTCTAAGACTAGATAAAAGTTTCACTGCTCCCCCCCCCCCCCCCCCACCCCCACATACACTTCTCATGACGTTCCTGCGTTCCTGTCTGCTGCTGCTGATGTGGATGTCTGCTGATGTGGATGTCTGCTGATGTGGATGTCTGCTGATGTGGATGTCTGCTGATGTGGATGTCTGCTGATGTGGATGTCTGCTGATGTGGATGTCTGCTGATGTGGATGTCTGCTGATGTGGATGTCTGCTGATGTGGATGTCTGCTGATGTGGATGTCTGCTGATGTGGATGTCTGCTGATGTGGATGTCTGTTGATGTGGGGGTCTGTTGATGTGGGGTCTGTTGATGTGGAGTCTGCTAGTATGTGCGTCTACTGTTGATATGGGTGTCTGCTGATATGGGTGTCTGTTGATATGGGCGTCTACCAACTGTTGATATGGGTGTCTGCTAACTGTTGATATGGGTGTTTGCTGATGTGGGTGTTGCTGCTGCGAGCCAGGCCTGCTGATATCCAGGCGTCCGAGGCGTCAGCGGCGCCGCCCACCTCGGACCGCTGTCTGGCCAGGGCTGCAGCTCGGCTCGGGGAATTTCCACTGTCGCGATCTCGGTCGGCTGTCCGTGGCACGTGGCCCGCCATGTGTGGTCTGACCCCAGTGCAAAGTGTGATCCCAGTGCAAAGTGTGATCCCAGTGCAAAGGTCATTCGTACGTCTTCGCTCACCCGTGCCATTTGTTAAACCTGTGGAGTGGACGATATTGTGCAGGCTACTTTTATTTGTTTTGTTTTTAAGTCTTGGTTATTTGTTTTGTTTTTCATAGGTCACGATTATTTGTTTTGTTTTTCATAGGTCACTATTATTTGTTTTTATGTTATAATATTTCTGGGTTAATTGACTTGCGCTTCTGTTTCGCCAACAGTGATTTCTTCATCCGCTCGTATTAACGCAAGTTTGGTTTGTGGTTCCATGTGTTGTAAAAATGCTTGGAGCGACGGATGATAGACTTATGGACTCTGGTATTTATGGATCTTGGGTACTTATGATATGCACCCTTGGTTAGAATAGATATGGGATTGGGCTCGTGCGAAGAGGCTTCAGTCGCCAACAGAGTTGTATCCCGCTTAAGACCACCGTGCGATGTTTGCGATGTTTGTCATGTTCGTGTAGGTCGAATATTTGTTTGGTTGCGCTGGATAAGACTAACTATGAGGAAGAGGGAAGTTGGTCGAGACCTGAGGTTGTGGGAACTAGGTCGCGGTTTGCTGTCCCTCGGTGCATCCTGAAGTTAATGGATGTAATGGTTCGTTTCATGAGCCTGGGTTTGACCTCCGGGAACAATCCAATGATGCGTGCACTGGTCTGTTGTACGTTTAGCGCCACCGACTGTCATTGGCTGATTTGAAGTGAATTACAAGCATGCACAGTGGTAGTAGTATCGCCAGTTGCTTTTCCGATTGAAAAGAAGCTTGTAGTGTAGATTTCCATCCATCGATTTTCTCGCTCGAATGTAATATATTCAACATCTGTGGGCACTGAATTTTAGCGGCGCAGATGAACATATGTCAGCTGCTGCTTAGTATGCCCGCTACCTACGTCAGAATATTTTAGCGGGTATTGCAGGATGTAAGAACGGGAGGAACCCTCGGACCCCTCCAAGGTCAGGTCACGATATTGAGTCGGCGGTGAGGGCTGGATAAAGCCAATCCTATCCTCGCAATAGCCGAAGGTCGTTTCTTCTGGCCTTATTGATTTATTCGTACCACTCGACAACGCACCCAATTTCAGCGAGTAATGACATTATAATGCATGCGCCGATGTTAGGCTACGGATTCGAGCCGCCGCCCCGGGATTCGAACCCGCAACCTCTCGCATCACATGAGCAAGCGTGTTACCACTGACCACCGCCCCCCGGGATTCGAACCCGGAACCTCTCGCATCACATGGTAAGCAAGCGTGTTACCACTGACCACCGCCCCCCGGGATTCGAAACCGGAACCTCTCGCATCACATGGTAAGCAAGCGTGTTACCACTGACCACCGCCCCCCGGGATTCGAAACCGGAACCTCTCGCATCACATGGTAAGCAAGCGTGTTACCACTGACCACCGCCCCCCGGGATTCGAAACCGGAACCTCTCGCATCACATGGTAAGCAAGCGTGTTACCACTGACCACCGCCCCCCGGGATTCGAAACCGGAACCTCTCGCATCACATGGTAAGCAAGCGTGTTACCACTGACCACCGCCCCCCGGGATTCGAAACCGGAACCTCTCGCATCACATGGTAAGCAAGCGTGTTACCACTGACCACCGCCCCCCGGGATTCGAACCCGGAACCTCTCGCATCACATGGTAGGCACGCGTGTTACCACTGACCACCGCCCCCCGGGATTCGAAACCGGAACCTCTCGCATCACATGAGCAAGCGTGTTACCACTGACCACCGCCCCCCGGGATTCGAAACCGGAACCTCTCGCATCACATGAGCAAGCGTGTTACCACTGACCACCGCCGCCCCGGGATTCGAAACCGGAACCTCTCGCATCACATGGTAAGCAAGCGTGTTACCACTGACCACCGCCCCCCGGGATTCGAAACCGGAACCTCTCGCATCGCATGGTAAGCAAGCGTGTTACCACTGACCACCGCCCCCCGGGATTCGAAACCGGAACCTCTCGCATCACATGGTAAGCACGCGTGTTACCACTGACCACCGCCCCCCGGGATTCGAAACCGGAACCTCTCGCATCACATGGTAAGCAAGCGTGTTACCACTGAGCTAACCGGCCCGCCGGTATAGAACATCAATAACCGGTATAACTGGTATAGAACATCGATGGCCTTAACACATCAATGGCCTTAAATTAATGTCACGTTCGTACGGGCGATCACTGATCTGAAAGCTGGCTTGGTGTCTGGTGAATGCTGATGTTCGGCGTGATTTAGGTATGAGCGCAAATGTTAAGCTGCACCAACTTCACAAGCCATCTGGCAGACTGTCTAAATCAAATATTCAGCATGCAATTATGTATTGCCGTCTATGTGAACAAAGGAACTCCTATAATGTGATGGAATTAAGTGCAATGCACCTTTCTAGCAATGCTCAACATTCATGCAGTCACATGTAGCCGTTCCACTGGCTCTGAACGCCATTCTGATGACCTTGGCCGGCCATGCTCGGATACACTGACGTCCGACCGGCCGAAATGTATTCAGCTGGTCCCCGATTTGGCCGTACCGTGCCGACACGATGTGCCGGCCAGGCCAGTCTGGTCGGGTGTCTCCACGGCAACTCCTGGGAGAACGTGCAGGCGTCTTGACGACAGTCTGAGAGACTGAGTCTTTGTCGCACTTTTACGCACTATCAGTGAAGCTGAAGGCATGCCTACATGCATGTTCCATACTGCCGACTATGCAAATCCGATGGTCATTGATTAAATCTGGGTAGAAATGGAACTTCTTCCTTCGTGTTACTGAGTTGCATCGCAGTTTTGTGTCATGATAGCTGTTCCGAGTTATGCGCTTATTGAGCTATTATTGACAGTCTCATTTGACATAACAATATTGAAGGCATTCCAAGTCCGCGCTTGCTTGGTTTCCACTGGTGGTAGTATTTAAGTTATAAAGCTACACTCTATACACTCTATGCGAAAGGTGTGGCCTCCTTACCGCTGTCGATACCATTATCCACAGAGCGACAGTAATGATCAGTTTGCTGAACATAGGTGCCACATTCCTTCCCTCGGCCTCGCTCGGGAGCGCGAGGTCGGTCTCTGGGTCCAGACTCCAAGAGAGGTTCGCATTCGCTACCTTGACACTGCGCTGTGTTTAAGGCCGTGTGCGAGATAAACACATCCGAGCCAACACGCCGTCACGCACCTATAGGGGCTGTTCCAGCGCCCTCACCCGCCCTCACCCGGAAGAGGTTGAGGCGTGCCCGGTGGAGGTGCGGTGGAGCGGCGCGCGGGAACGAGCGGTAGAGACTCTGTGGAATGATCAGCTGTTGGCCATAGTTTGTTTGGGTGCGAATTCACGGTCACGGTCTCTGCTGTAATGCGGCCGCACACTGGGCCATTCGGCGAGCGATATCGCAGCGACATTCCGCGGTTCCGCGGTGTTTAGCACAGACAAAGCTCGTCCGGACCAGTTTTATTCCGCGCCGAATGACTCGGTGTGCGGACATTATTTTATTCCTCGCAGTTTTGAGTTTTACCGTGAGTGTCAGAAATTTGTTGAGGTGTTTGTATCCACCGTGCGTTTAACATAGATCTAAACAACAATGGAATCCATGCAAAAGCTGTCCACAATGCTCTTCGGGAATGGCGCCGAAAAATGTTTACAAAAGTTTGTCACTGGTGCGCCATAGCTGCCGTAAACCGACTTTTGCCGATCTCATCCGCTCGATGAGCGGTTGAGATTTTGCTCATCCGGTTGAGGTTGGTGGAGGCTCAACCGATTTTAGTTGAGGCGCGGGAACGGCCGGTGGAGAAAATAAGGCCTCAACCTAATCCGGGTGAGGGCGCTGGAACAGCCCCATAGTGTCTCGCATGGTTTACAGTTAGAGATACAAGATTTCTGGTAAACTGGTGGGTGTCGAGAATGCTGAGTGAAAATGTAAATGCGGGTTCCTTGTGTGTTTTAGGTGCGTTCGAATAGCTTGCTTGGTAGGAGACAGACAAGTGTGAAGAGACGGCTGATTCCGGGATCTGTGGGGCATTGGGATATCAGTTTTGTAGAGCCATTTTGGATATAACCAAATGAGCTATCCAACTATCCAACGAGTTATCCAACTGAGTTCGTTTCTGGGGGTCCATGCACACTGCACAGGTCTGGTAGCGGACGTGGCATGTTGAACAGCGAACAGCGAACATATCAGCGAACATAGCGTCGTGACAAGCTCGCCTCCACTGCACTCCGCCGCAGCGCAGCACAGTCACAGCACAGCAGTCGGCACAGTCGTACCTGCCCCTACAGCGCGCCCGCCCACCGCGCGGCCGCCGCTGCACGTTCAAGGTCACCGCCGGAACTCCGGGCCGGCATGCAGAACTCCAGCAATTTATGCGCTGTAATTTATGCGCTGTACCGCTGCCTTGGGGCGGGTACGGCTTGTCGGCTAGAGACGGCGTGTTCGCGGTAGGAGCAGACTGAGATGGGCGCTGGGCGGGTTTCGAGACCGCCCGGGGCGTCTGTGTTTGAAAGGTCATTGTGCGTGTGTGCGTGCAGCTATGGAGTTCCGGGTGGTAGCAATCGGTTAGAGACTATGGAACGCTGTGATTGGCTGGCTGGTTTCTGGCCTGGTGTTGCGGTAAATGCTGCAGGACATGGTGTAGGTTTGAAAAGTTAATGGTCTGCTTCGCGTCCGACCGGCGCACTTGGAGGTGCGTAGTTCGCTATGTAGTGCGTCTTTGACATTGCATGTTGTGCCTCTGTTGACAATGGGCAGTTGTTCACTATATCACATTGTCTGGTTCTGTCTGGCTCCATTTCTTCCGCGCCTGAATGTCGCGCCTGTATGCACGCCAACTCATTGTTAGTTTGCTGCACGAACGATCTTGAAGTTCCCAAGCCACAACGCGTGCAAAGTCGCACATGCGGTCGGCGGTCTCGGCCTTCGTCCGCCTGCATCCCTATATCGACCTAGATCAGCGCATGTTTTGTGTTCTCGGCTGTTTTTATCCGTGAAACGATAACAAGCGCCGTCACAACACACTGCACATTGTCGCATTCTTGTCGTGCACAATATGTCAATATATTGCACAATCTTGTCAATATATTGCACAATCTGTCAATATTTTGCACAATCTGTCAATATATTGATAGAAGCCTGAGCCCTGAGGATGCGTGCCGACTTTGTGTGTCAGTTTTTCATCTTATAATATCTGTTTAAAATGACCTGGCAGGGCAGTCTGTTCTAAAGGATTCCTTATCTCGCAGCATCCATTAGTTCTTTTTACAGGGTTATTTTTGTCGTACACCGGCTGTTTAATTGTGTAGTATTGCTTTGACCCGCCGCTCTGCGACTGCGGTGCTCTGATATATTGTTATTTGTCAGTTGAGGTTGATTTATTCTGAGTGTATTGTGTTAAAGGGATTATGCGGGTTTCCGTCCTGAAAGGAAATGCACTCTTTTGCAGTTGTATGAGCTTTACACACGTTTAAGACTTATAACAGGGACATAACAGGGACCTCAATGCTCATTTAGTCCATTATTTCAGCAATTATCAGCGTTAAAACTTGGGCGTTTTTCGAGACTAGTATCAGATAACGAGTACTTGATCGGCACTACTGTCCACCACTTATCTTAAGATCAATTTTAGAGTTTTGAACTATCTGCAAGTCCTACACTGGATCACAAAATTATTATGCAATTCAAAACTGACAGGACTTTGTATTACTACTCACTGTTCGTTGAGGTTTTGTGTTTTTGTGGTTTTCTTTTCTCTGGCCTTTAGCGTTGAGAATTTGGTGGTGGCGTATTAATTTTTTAGCATGAAAATTCATGAAAAATATAGAGTTTTATGGGAAAACTAGGTAACTGCTGCTGTCGTTGGAACAAAAAAGTTTATTTTCTTTCAAATACTGCTTATTCTACCGGAAATATGCCATAAGTGGTGTTTTTATTAGCATAAAAGAGATGACTGGCTCTGCCTCAGCCGGTCCTCCAGAAAATACGCGGTGGCATCACCGCGCACTTTGGAATGTCCTTACGTGCAGAAGAGGTCATTCCCAGAAAAATGTGGCTACCGTGGGACTCTACCACCTTTTATAAGTACGTTTTACTATGTAACTCAATTATTCTGGGAAAAACCCGTATAATCCCTTTAATTGGTGTTCGGATTCAAAATCCGACACAGGACCAGTCATTTATTTTTTAACAGGAATGGCTGTTGGATTTTGCTTGTTTAATTCCAACTGGATTCTATGCGTATTAACGCCACAATATGTGTACTGTACGCATTTAATTATATGATCAACATATGACCATGTCAGTTGTTGCGTCCTAAAGCACCAATCATCATCCATTCAACTGTAATCCCTCCAAATGATTGACTTGCCTTGCAGAATCTCCGTATCAGTCTCCTTTTTTTGCACCATAGCTGCGTATTTCCCGTGCACTTTCCGCTGAATGCTATATTTACCCGTCCATCACCCGGGAAGCTGTGGGGGATCCCCGGTGACCTTGCTTGTGTCTTACGTCCTCCAACAGCCAACATCTTACGCAGATCCAAACCGGATGCTCCCCCCACACTTCCCCGCTGCGGGAAACACGTCTGACCGGTGTGCGTGTTTGTTTCAGGTGGTGCGCCTCTGACCTTCCGCGACCTTTCGCGACCTTGCGGGCGACCTCCCCGGTGACCTCTGACGGTTCTTGACGATGCCTTCCGTCGCCTCGGCGCCGCCGCCGCCGCAGCAGACCAACAGTGTGATTACGGGAACCAGGATTGCTATCAATGTGCACTACGACAAGACCGATCGGTCTGAGCCGGCCCCGCCGCGCGCGGAACACGCCTTCGAGACGCCCGTGAGTCGGGGAGTCGGGGAGTCGGGGAGTCGGGGAGTCGGGGAGTCGGGGAGTCGGGGAGTCGGGGAGTCGGGGAGTCGGGGAGTCGGGGAGTCGGGGGAGTCGGGGGAGTCGGGGGAGTCGGGGAGTCGGGGGAGTCGGGGGAGTCGGAGAGGAGGGGAGGAGGGCGAAAAGTGCCCCCCCCCCCCTAGCCAATGGCGTTCGACTGAGACTCCCGTCAATGCCGGGTTAACCCGCGCCCGGGGGGGGGGGGGAGGAGGGTAGAATCTGCCCCTCCCGGATTTTCCCCGTGGCCCCGTGACTTACGTCCCTGATTCAGTTCACGTAGTCATATAGCTTAAACACATAGGTTGAAGGATTTCAAGGAAAATTAAAGGTGAATATATATCGTGATTTAGAGTGGCGATCTATAAAGGTTGCCAGAGCCCGGAAATGTAGGGGGGGTTGGATGCGGCATAATGCGCTCTGAGGGCGGCATAATGCGCTCTGAGGGCGGCATAATGCGCTCTGAGGGCGGCATAATGCGCTCTGAGGGCGGCAAGATTCCTGCCGAGGGCGGCATGATGCCTTCCGAGGGCCGGCATGATGCGTTGTAAGGGCGGCAAGATGTCTTCTGAGGGTGCCTTACAGGAATGCTACGATGCTGTCTGTAGACACCGAGGGCGCCCTGGCGGCCTCCCGAGAACGCTACGGCGCCTTCGGCGCCGGCAAATCCTTTGCAAAAACGGCGTCGCGGCGCCTTCGGCGCCGCGGTGCCAGATGACTCAGTTTTCTAAGGCAGGGGGCTGCAGCCCCTACGCCCCCCCCCCCCCCAGATCCGCCCCTGGTTGAACATGTCACGATTTGGTACGCGCTTCGCGCATTGTATGCATATACCATATGCAGCCCAGTGGAAACACTGATTTGGCGTGCAAAGTTAATCCGACAACCAGCTTGTGACGCTACTTAAATCTGTTTGGGTGTCGGGTCCAGTTTAACAGGTAGTCTTATTTCTAGCCCAAGTGATATTACGTAGGTCATATCTACAGTGTCATTCATACCATCAGTTGTTTGTTGGGTACCGTTCAGTTACAGTTCAGTTACAGTCACATACAGTTCAGCTATATACCTCGGAAATGAAGCATATAGCTGAACTGAAGCTATATTCTGGTATTCGTATTTTAATCGATGCGAAATATTGGCGGACTGTGACCGAATATAAATAATTTAACTGCCAAAACACTAGGAACGTCATGCATTTATGTAAGTCATGTCTTACCGTAAATTGCCTCGATCGATTACGTAGAATCACGCGTGGCCTCAACTCGTCTGGGCTACCTTTGAACACCACTGTGAAACTGGACCTGCACTAGATAAGAGACCGGTTTACCTTGACATTAATTGATGCTGATATACGACTTCTGGTTTCACGTGTATTGTATCGGAAACTTACAGATAGAAGCCGTCCTGTCTGCCTTACCTCCCCTCAGCCATGCCCAGAACGGTTTCAGAGCGGCAAAAAAGTTGTTTGGGAGGGACAAATCCAAGAACTCTCACAAATGAAGAAAAAAACTCATCAAATGATATGATCAACAGTTTATTTCATTTTCTTGTAATATGAGAACCGATCTAAACCAAAACTTTCGTTTGTCAAAGCTACTTGGATTTTCATTTAAATCAGAAAATGTATCAATTGTCGGCCGATTTAAGATATATTGATATGAAGGGCATGACCCCAATGCCACCCCGCCCCTCCCTTGGATCTGAGTGCCTGGCCGCCCTGACCGCCCCCCCCCCCGCAGAGCTCCAGCGGCAGTCGCTCGTCCCGCTCCAGCGTAGACAGCACCCCGAGCGTCCACACCAAGTCTACCGCTTCCCCCGGGGAGCTGGTGACGAGGCTGGACGAGCAGCTGAAGCAGGCCGTCCGAGCCAGGCGTGAGACTCCCGAGAGGCAGCCGGCGCCGGAGACTCCGAAGGCCCCGAAGGCGCCGCCGCCGCCGCCGCCCGACGCTGCCACTCAGTACAATGACGGTACGGAGTGAAGTGTGGCATGGGGAAGTCAGAGGGGCGGGTGGAGTCTGGAAGGGGAGGGGGTAAGATGAGTTAAGTTGTGTGGAGGGATCCGGGTGGCTCAGTCGGTAGAGCGTTGGGTTCTGAGTTTACAGGTCCCGGGTTCGAGTCTGGCTACTGTTGCGAGTTTACTGGGTTTCCCGCTTGGGCCAGCGTGAGAGACTCAGATAATAAGGGATTGCATCGTAGTAAAACCCACATACTGCCAGGTTTAGTTGGGTGTGGTCCGTCCGGTGGGTAGGGTCAAGATTGGGATGGAGGGTGGTGTGTCTTGTGGTGAAGTTAGATGCGCCGAGTATGTATCGTTCTGGTGGGCTGGTGGGTGGACTGGTGATAATTTAAACGGACTGTCCCACCTTTTTGAAAGTTGTCTGATCACACTTAATTGTATGTCTACATGTCAGGCGAGGTCAGCTGAACATGTTCGTGAACTTTTTTTCCGAAAACAATCTTTTCTTGGAAGATATTAAGCTTTTAGTTTTAAGCGGAAAGTTTGGTTGGGGACGTCATTATTTTTTTAATAACTGAAATTCTTTGTGCTGCCAAATGTATGGCACAATTCTGTGTCTATCTATTGCGCAGAACCACCCGGTGTCGAGATTTGCTAGTACTATCAGCTGGAGTTGTTGCAGCAGTTGGCCTCCAGGGACCGCTAGTGAGCCAGGGTGTTTGACGTCGCAAGCAAATGGTACCACTCAATATAGATTGATTTATTTATAAATAAATAAATATTAAGCGTTAAATATTTAACTGGTACCATTTGCTTGCGACGTCATAACACCCTGGCTCACTAGCGGTCCCTGGCGGCCAACTGCTGCAACAACTCCAGCCATGTGCTAGCTAGCCTCTAGATTGCCTCTAGCCTCTAGTGCTAGCCTCTAGATTGCGAACCACCCGCGGATCGAGAGATGAAAGACGCAAATATTCCAAGGCTGACCTTAAAATAAGTCGACTATCATTACCAGTTGGGTAAAGAGACGACGCTGTCGGTTTAGAGGCCCTATCTAAATACAAATTGGCCTTATTTTTTACAGATTTCAAAATCAAACTCTACTAATCTTTTAGATTAGATCATTGTGGTTGTTTTAACTGCTACCATACTTAATTGCAATGTCAAGCCATCAAAATGGCTGTATCAACTCAAATATAATGTTAAGGTGGGATAGTCCCTTTAAGGTGTTTTACGTTACTTGAGGCGGTTTACCCAGGAGGTCTTGACGTCAGTCAATGCGATCTTAATCGGTAACTAAGTGGATCAAGGTGAGCTCTTTCGGTTGACCTTAACACGTGCTGGGGCATCTGGTATAACCCTACACGATATCAACGCTGGCCTGGCTGACATTCTGGAGTATGTTACCAAGTGCAATGTCCATAGCCACACCAGTAGTATCCGTATCCAAGTGCAATGTCCGTACCCAAACCAGTAATATCCGTATCAAACGCCATGTGGCGGGCCTCTCCTTTTGTTTACCCATCTGGAAACTGTCGATGGCTTCGACGTCGTAGCGACGCCCATGCCCCGGGTCCTCAGAACTGGGAGGGGTGTGGGGAGGGGGGGGGGGGCAGTCAGAAGGCAGTCTACCGAGACAGGTTGCGTCACAAGTCACGTGACGCGCCAGTCGTCACGTGTCCTGGCTTTGTGTCGGGACAAGTGCGTCGGGCGGAATTTGAATGTGTCCTTCACCCGGTCGGTCGCTCTGTCGCGGCGTCGCTTTCGGCGTTAATTTGCACTCTGCTGCCGCCCACCAAATGGGGGGGGGGGGGGGCTGTTAGATAGGATACATTAACCGGTTTGGAGGCCCTCGGTGGGTACTACGAGGAGGTGACCTTGAAAGACATTGTATAGTTACGAGGTGGCCTTGGAAAGACATTGTATAGTTGTGCATACATAGGGACGGTGGTGTTTCGTTTGCTATTTTGGCGAACGATTCGTGACTGATATCTTATTCTGTTTGGAATAGCAGTGAGATTTGATGATAGTTTCATGTTTGGTTGGTATTTGCTATCCGAGAAACATGTACTCTAATTCTTCACTGCAATTACACCACCGGAAAACAATGGTCTAATTACAAACGCAGCCATTCGTGTCGAAACCCAGCTAAGCCATGAAGCATGGTCAGTTTGTTCTCATCCACTACGGGATTAGACGCCTCAACCGGTTTTCCCTTTTTGCTTTTCCGGTAAATCCGATTACGTGCCGGTTAAACCTCTGCACCTCTGCAGTGTCTGTTAGTCGGTTAAACACCTGAAGTGAGGCTGCCGACAGCGAGTAGGTGCTTTCCGGCAAAAGTGACGTATCCGGTGTACGCGTCACTGTTTCGTAACTGGATTACACAGGCTCAACTTGTGCCGAGTCACCATGGCGCCAGGTAGTGGTCAGGGGATCCCCAGACGGCCAGGTAGTGGTCAGGGGATCCCCAGACGGCCAGGTAGTGGTCAGGGGATCCCCAGACGGCCAGGTAGTGGTGAGGGGATCCCCAGACGGCCAGGTAGTGTTCAGGGGATCCCCAGACGGCCAGGTAGTGGTCAGGGGATCCCCAGACGGCCAGGTAGTGGTGAGGGGATCCCCAGACGGCCAGGTAGTGGTCAGGGGATCCCCAGACGGCCAGGTAGTGTTCAGGGGATCCCCAGACGGCCAGGTAATGGTCAGGGGATCCCCAGACGGCCAGGTAGTGTTCAGGGGATCCCCAGACGGCCAGGTAGTGGCGAGGGGATCCCCAGACGGCCAGGTAGTGGTCAGGGGATCCCCAGACGGCCAGGTAGTGGTGAGGGGATCCCCAGACGGCCAGGTAGTGTTCAGGGGATCCCCAGACGGCCAGGTAGTGGCGAGGGGATCCCCAGACGGCCAGGTAGTGGTGAGGGGATCCCCAGACGGCCAGGTAGTGGTCAGGGGATCCCCAGACGGCCAGGTAGTGGTGAGGGGATCCCCAGACGGCCAGGTAGTGGTCAGGGGATCCCCAGACGGCCAGGTAGTGGTCAGTCAGGTGATCCCAGACGGGTAGTGGTCATCTGATCGCTGGTTTTGGTTATGGAGTAGCCTTAGGTTTCACGTGCGCGATGTGGGACGTGCAGATTGATTAATAGATAGGTGCGCGAGTATGGATGAATCTGAAATTGACTCTGCTGAGGAGTTTAACGTGGTTTTGAGTACAACCACCGCTGTGCTTTATCTAGGCTCTCATTGTCTATAAACATATGATTTAATTACAATTATCTTCAAATCAGTAACGCACAATTATGGAGTACGCTACTATAATCAAATGTTTTTTCTTCATAAGACTGGTCCTCACATGACTGGTCGCTACCCTTCCCTTGCATAACTTTAGCCATCACTTGATGTCTTTATGATGAACTTGCAGAGCTGTTTTTAGGCTTAGCGTCGTCAATTACCAACAACAAAACTCATTGACTGTCAACTTTTTCCCAATCTTTTTCCCAATCTTTATAACTAATCTTTATCATCCTTATGCATTTCCCGAATTAAGCTCGTTATACGTTACGCACATCGTGTATACGTCTTTAGCATCCTTTCTACTGCCATTGCTCAGCCCAGTGCCTACCTCACCACACCCCCCCCCCTCTCCCCGGCAGGTCCGGACCAGGTGGTGCCCGCCGAGGACCTCAACACCACCAGCCGGTTCGGCTCCGTCAAACTGAAGATCGGAACCAAGGGCGCCAGTGCCGACCAGCCCATCTCCGTGCACACGCTGCTGCGCCGCACCGCCAGCAAGTATGTGAGACTTTGTATGCCATTGTCTGCATCTTAGGCTTATTGAGGGGAGTACATATGTCGAATATGACCGCCCCCCCCCCCCTCCCTCCCCCGCCCCCACCCCTCAGAAATATTGTAGTTGACCGTTCAGAGCTAATTGGTTTCGTTATCAAAGCATGTCGGCCAGCGAAAGTGTTTTTACATTTCGTACATGTTTCGTTTTTTCCATACGTGGCCATCGGTTTCACTGTATTGCACTTCAATCATATTGCCTGTTTAGTAGTTTGACTAACTTTGTAATGTCTGATGCATTATCACAAAAGTACGGCTACCGATGCAAAAATATTTCCAATGGCTAGTTTTCCGCGCCGTCATGGCGTCTGGAGCGATTTGGAGCGACCTCTATAACAACCTGTTTCCAGGTATGGCCACGTGGCGGCGCTGCGCACCAAGCGGGACGGCACCTGGCAGAGCCTCACCTACAAGGCTTACCTGGAGCAGGTGGAGTGCGCGTCTCGTGCCTTCATCAAGCTGGGCCTCGAGCCGAAAGGCTCAGTGTGTATCCTGGGCTTCAACAGCACCGAATGGTTCATCTCTGCGCTGGCAGCAGTCTACGCCGGCGGCATAGCTGCAGGTAGGTGGAAGCGGTAGTGGCCGCGGGGAATAGATTAGAGCGGTAGTCGGCACCCAGGGTAGGTGGGAGGGGTAGTGGCCGCGGGGAATAGATGAGAGCGGTAGTCGGCACCTAGGGTAGGTGGCAGGGGTAGTGAACTAATGGTCATGTGGGGTATGTGGGAGTGACTACGTGTGATGGCGGGTGTGAGGAGTAGTGGAGCTGTCGCCATTGTTGTGTATCGAAGATGACCGAATTTTTCTCGCTTTGGGACATTCGGTGTGACGTCAAAGAGGGGATTGGCAACATGGTTGAGGGAAGGGTGTTATATTTTTCATTGCGTCTTCTTTCATACAATTTCGATCATAACATGTTATACACTCGTTCACGCGAAGCGGCAACTGGGAATACGTGGTGGTTGATATGATTCTGCTCAAGCGTCGCATTTTCGATCAGAGCGAAGTCTATTTGCCAAACAACACGTGACTTCGTACATCACGCCTCTTGCCCATCAAGAGCTAAACGAAGCCGTCACATCTACACATCATATAACTACATCTGAAGTCTGAATCTGTAAACCAACCAAACAGAACTCCCACCCTGACGCTCCCTCCCCCCCCCCCCCCCCCCCCCCTCCCGACAGGCGTGTACACAACCAACAACGTCGAGGCCTGCTTCCACTGCGCCTCCGACTCGAGCTGCAACATCTTCGTGGTGGAGGATGATAAGCAGCTGGCCAAGGTGCTGCAGTTCAGGGACAAAGTGCCCTCGCTGACGACGGTGGTGCAGTACTCCGGCCAGCCGAGCGCCCCGGGGGTCCTGAGCTGGGCGCAGCTGATGGACATAGGAGCCAAGGAGGGAGGAGAGGAGCTGGAGAGGCGGGTTAGACAGGTGAGGAGAGAGGGGAGGAGCTGGAGAGGCGGGTTAGACAGGTGAGGAGAGAGGGGAGGAGGGAGGGTAGGAGGGATGAGGGATGAGGGATGAGGGATGGTAGGAGGGGAGAACGAAGAGCGGTAACATGATTTTCTTCCCCTATGTTTCAGAGTCCTTTGGTGTCCTTTGGTAGGTGATGGATAGTTGCTTATCACTCAATATTTGCTCGCTCAATATTGTTTTGCTGTGGTTTGATAGTAAACGGACCCTTTTTATTAACATATCGATTCATGGGATGCAGACAGTATAGAACAAACTTACGTCCTTTGGCTTACGACTTTTGAGCGACACAATTGCCTCAAATCGACGACCTTCAGCAATTCACTGAAGACTGTACTAGCAAAGGCGCTCGTCTGCAGCTAGATATCGCTTGTCCCGTCCCTACGTGCCCCTGCGCTCCCTTCTGTGGCCTCGTGCCCCCCCGTTTCCCCCCTGTTGCCCTCCGTGCCCCCGTACCCCGTCTGCATCTGACACCCCCTGTCCCTCATCAGGTGGCAGTGAACCAGGCGGCTGCCCTCATCTACACCTCGGGCACCACCGGACCGCCAAAGGGCGTTATGATCAGCCACGACAACCTCACATTCATGGCTCGCAACTGTGTACGACACTTCAGCATGCGCTACGGCGAGGAGCACATCGTGTCGTACCTCCCGCTGAGCCATGTGGCAGCCATGCTTGCGGATATCTATCTGCCGATTGCCTGCGCAGGGACGACGTCGTTCGCAGACAAGAGCGCGCTGAAGGTGAGGGGCAGGGGAGGAGGGGGGGGGGGGGGGGGGCAGGGGGCAGGCAGAGGCGAGGAGGGAGATGGAGAGAGGAGGGAGCTTGATGGTAGTGGGTGGGGAGGAGAGTTTCTGATGTTATGGTGGGGAGGAGAGTTTCTGATGTTATGGTGGGGAGGAGAGTTTCTGATGTTATGGTGGGGAGGAGAGTTTCTGATGTTATGGTGGGGAGGAGAGTTTCTGATGTTATGGTGGGGAGGAGAGATTCTGATGTTATGGTGGGGAGGAGAGTTTATGATGGTATGGTGGGGAGGAGAGTTTATGATGGTATGGTGGGGAGGAGAGTTTCTGATGTTATGGTGGGGAGGAGAGTTTCTGATGTTATGGTGGGGAGGAGAGTTTCTGATGTTATGGTGGGGAGGAGAGTTTCTGATGTTATGGTGGGGAGGAGAGTTTCTGATGTTATGGTGGGGAGGATAGCTTCTGATGTTATGGTGGGGAGGAGAGTTTCTGATGTTATGGTGGGGAGGAGAGTTTCTGATGTTATGGTGGGGAGGAGAGTTTCTGATGTTATGGTGGGGAGGAGAGTTTCTGATGTTATGGTGGGGAGGAGAGTTTCTGATGTTATGGTGGAGAGGAGAGTTTCTGATGTTATGGTGGGGAGGAGAGTTTCTGATGTTATGGTGGGGAGGAGAGTTTCTGATGTTATGGTGGGGAGGAGAGTTTCTGATGTTATGGTGGGGAGGAGAGTTTCTGATGTTATGGTGGGGAGGAGAGTTTCTGATGTTATGGTGGGGAGGAGAGTTTCTGATGTTATGGTGGGGAGGAGAGTTTCTGATGTTATGGTGGGGAGGAGAGTTTCTGATGTTATGGTGGGGAGGAGAGTTTCTGATGTTATGGTGGGGAGGAGAGTTTCTGATGTTATGGTGGGGAGGAGAGTTTCTGATGTTATGGTGGGGAGGAGAGTTTCTGATGTTATGGTGGGGAGGAGAGTTTCTGATGTTATGGTGGGGAGGAGAGTTTCTGATGTTATGGTGGAGAGGAGAGTTTCTGATGTTATGGTGGAGAGGAGAGTTTCTGATGTTATGGTGGGGAGGAGAGTTTCTGATGTTATGGTGGGGAGGAGAGTTTCTGATGTTATGGTGGGGAGGAGAGTTTCTGATGTTATGGTGGGGAGGAGAGTTTCTAATGTTATGGTGGGGAGGAGAGATTCTGGGAGAGTTTCTGATGTTATGGTGGGGAGGAGAGTTTCTGATGTTATGGTGGGGAGGAGAGTTTCTGATGTTATGGTGGGGAGGAGAGTTTCTGATGTTTTGGTGGGGAGGAGAGTTTCTGATGTTATGGTGGGGAGGAGAGTTTCTGATGTTATGGTGGGGAGGAGAGTTTCTGATGTTATGGTGGGGAGGAGAGTTTCTGATGTTATGGTGGGGAGGAGAGTTTCTGATGTTATGGTGGGGAGGAGAGTTTCTGATGTTATGGTGGGAAGGAGAGTTTCTGATGTTATGGTGGGGAGGAGAGTTTCTGATATTATGGTGGGGAGGAGAGTTTCTGATGTTATGGTGGGGAGGAGAGTTTCTGATGTTATGGTGGAGAGGCAGATATTGGGTGGTATCTGGTGAGGGAGAACGACAGCTTAGTCCTAGTCCAGGATTAATTTTGGTTTTGGTTTTGAGACTTATTGTGCGGCATATGATGGTTTATCTGTAACATAATATTATACTGAATGGTAACATTCAAACCAGTTTTGTTTTAAATCATTTGCATGCTATTTGCTCTGAAGATTATCGTGTCCTCCGAAACTTATCGCCTTTTAATTTCTAGTCTGACATGTTTTGACTGAACGATTTCATCCCTTCACTTGATCTCATCCCCAGTGGCCGTGAGCAGACATTGCTAACGACAAACGAGGTAAACTCACACCACCTAACCGGAGTGTCGCACATCCCCTCAGGGCACACTGGGTCAGACGCTGGCCGAGGTCCGACCAACCTGCTTCATGGGCGTACCGCGCGTCTTCGAGAAGATCAAGGAGGGCTTCGAGACGAAAACGGGGCAGACCAAGGGCCTGCGCCGCACCCTGCTGGACTGGGCGCAGGAGCGAGGCCGCATCTCTCAGGCCAATCGCATCGCAGGGTGAGTAACACTGCGGCGGCGGCGGCGGCGGCGGCGTGTGTCGCGCCGATTGTTAGTTCGGAGGGGATGGCATCGCGGCTGATGGTTAGTGTGGAGGGGATGACATCGCGGCTGATGGTTAGTGTGGAGGGGATGACATCGCGGCTGATGGTTAGTGTGTAGGTGATGACATCGCGACTGATGGTTAGTGTGGAGGGGATGACATCGCGACTGATGGTTAGTGTGGAGGGGATGACATCGCGGCTGATGGTTAGTGTGGAGGGGATGACATCGCGGCTGATGGTTAGTATGTAGGGGATGACATCGCGGCTGATGGTTAGTGTGGAGGTGATGACATCGCGGCTGATGGTTAGTGTGGAGGTGATGACATCGCGACTGATGGTTAGTCTGGAGGGGATGACATCGCGGCTGATGGTTAGTGTGGAGGGGATGGCATCGCGGCTGATGGTTAGTGTGGAGGGGATGGCATCGCGGCTGATGGTTAGTGTGGAGGGGATGACATCGCGGCTGATGGTTAGTATGTAGGGGATGACATCGCGGCTGATGGTTAGTGTGGAGGGGATGACATCGCGGCTGATGCTTAGTATGTAGGGGATGACATCGCGGCTGATGGTTAGTGTGGAGGGGATGACATCGCGGCTGATGGTTAGTGTGGAGGTGATGACATCGCGGCTGATGGTTAGTGTGGAGGGGATGACATCGCGGCTGATGGTTAGTGTGGAGGGGATGACATCGCGGCTGATGGTTAGTGTGGAGGTGATGACATCGCGGCTGATGGTTAGTGTGGAGGGGATGACATCGCGGCTGATGGTTAGTGTGGAGGTGATGACATCGCGGCTGATGCTTAGTATGTAGGGGATGGCATCGCGGCTGATGGTTAGTGTGGAGGTGATGGCATCGCGGCTGATGGTTAGTGTGGAGGTGATGACATCGCGGCTGATGGTTAGTGTGGAGGGGATGACATCGCGGCTGATGGTTAGTGTGGAGGTGATGACATCGCGGCTGATGGTTAGTGTGGAGGGGATGACATCGCGGCTGATGGTTAGTATGTAGGGGATGACATCGCGGCTGATGGTTAGTGTGGAGGGGATGGCATCGCGGCTGATGGTTAGTGTGGAGGGGATGACATCGCGGCTGATGGTTAGTGTGGAGGGGATGACATCGCGGCTGATGGTTAGTGTGGAGGGGATGACATCGCGGCTGATGGTTAGTGTGTAGGTGATGACATCGCGGCTGATGGTTAGTGTGGAGGTGATGACATCGCGGCTGATGGTTAGTGTGGAGGTGATGACATCGCGGCTGATGGTTAGTGTGGAGGTGATGACATCGCGGCTGATGGTTAGTGTGGAGGTGATGACATCGCGGCTGATGGTTAGTGTGTAGGTGATGACATCGCGGCTGATGGTTAGTGTGGAGGTGATGACATCGCGGCTGATGGTTAGTGTGGAGGGGATGACATCGCGGCTGATGGTTAGTGTGGAGGGGATGACATCGCGGCTGATGGTTAGTGTGGAGGTGATGACATCGCGGCTGATGGTTAGTGTGGAGGGGATGACATCGCGGCTGATGGTTAGTGTGGAGGTGATGGCATCGCGGCTGATGGTTAGTGTGTAGGGGATGACATCGCGGCTGATGGTTAGTGTGGAGGTGATGACATCGCGGCTGATGGTTAGTGTGGAGGTGATGACATCGCGGCTGATTGTTAGTGCAGAGGGGATGACATCGCGGCTGATGGTTAGTGTGGAGGTGATGACATCGCGGCTGATTGTTAGTTCGGAGGGGATGGCATCGCGGCTGATGGTTAGTGTGGAGGTGATGACATCGCGGCTGATGGTTAGTGTGGAGGTGATGGCATCGCGACTGATGGTTAGTGTGGAGGTGATGACATCGCGGCTGATGGTTAGTGTGGAGGGGATGACATCGCGGCTGATGGTTAGTGTGGAGGTGATGACATCGCGGCTGATGGTTAGTTCGGAGGGGATGACATCGCGGCTGATGGTTAGTTCGGAGGTGATGGCATCGCGGCTGATGGTTAGTGTGGAGGGGATGGCATCGCGGCTGATGGTTAGTGTGTAGGTGATGGCATCGCGGCTGATGGTTAGTGTGGAGGGGATGACATCGCGGCTGATGGAGAAGTTCCTGTTCTTGGAACTTCAGCCAAGTGTTCAGCGGTACCTGTTTGATACATTGTACTGTCCATTATCTCAAATTGTCGTGTGATACTGTACAATCGTTGACAATGAATAAGGCTTACATTTGGGACTGCATCCGACTGCCTTGATTGGATCTGTTTTAAACATCGGACATTGTTATGGGATCTCACGTTTGCATGACTACTTGCTGTGTTTGCATCCCCCATGCCTTATTCCCCCTCGTCTAAAGCAGCACATTCTCGGCCCTCTTAGGGTACCTACTCTCTACACTCAAGGTCATCCCTGACCTAACACATTACCTCCTCCACATTCACCCGCCGCAACCCCGCCCCGCCACCCCTAACACCCTCCTCCCCTCTGCCACCAACAGCTCCTCCAGCAAGCCGTTCGGCTACGGCCTGGCCCACCGGCTGGTGCTGTGTAAGATCCATCGTGTGCTCGGCCTGGATCGGGTGCGTCTCATCTACTCCGGCGCGGCGCCTCTCACCAAGGACACACTCTCCTTCTTCCACTCCCTGGACATCCCTCTGCTGCAGGTGAGGACTGCGGACACTGCGCAGAGCCGGGTGTGATGTGTTGTGGGCTGGTGATTGAGAAGAAATGGAGAGCGTGTGGCTTGTGTGGCCTTGACGTTAAATTGAAGCGAAGGTTGAGTAAAGTTGCGGACTGGGCATCGACATGCGCCAGGAATCGATTCTAGATAAATAGCTGATGTTGCGTGGTGAATAACTGGCTGTCTGCACTCGGCCGCCTCAGCCAGGCACCAGGATTGCTGTATTACCGTGTATTGGATTTTCCCACTCCTCATATTCCTTATGTTACATGTTCTACATTTTGTTTACCACAAACACTTATGAAGAGCATGCTGCCTTTTAGCGCCAGGGAAGTTGCACATGTATCATCTAAAGCCGTGATGTGCTGTACGTGTCGCATCGTGTCGGACGTGACGTGACGTGACGTGACGTGCTCTGTAACGCCGCTCCCCCACCTCCCTCGTGCGCACAGCTGTACGGTATGAGCGAGTCCTCGGGGCCGCACACGGCCTGCCTGCCGCACCTGGACAGCGCCGGCTCCGTGGGCCCCACGATAGACGGCTTCGCGACGCGGCTGGACAAGCGCGACGCCGACGGCCAGGGAGAGATCTGCATGGGCGGCAGGCACGTCTTCATGGGCTACCTGAACCTGCCGGAGAAGACTGAGGAGGCGGTGGACGGAGAGGGGTGGCTTCACTCGGGAGATCTGGGCAAGGTGGACGACAGGGGGATCGTGGCCATCACTGGACGCAGCAAGGTTAGTGGGGGGGGGGGGGGGGGGGGAGTAGAGGGGTGGTACGTGGGAGTATAGCGCAGGATTGGTTCATGTTGCGGCATGTTGGCATGGTGAAATGGTCTCTTGGTCTGGTCGCTTATGACTTAGTTCATTTACATTAATTTGTATGTTTGCGACGTTTGATGTGTATGTTTGCGACATTTGACTTATACGATGTGTAGGTTTTATACTCTTTATAATCATGATGTAATGTTCATTACCGATATTTATACGATATATACCTTAAATATTGGCGATGACATGTAATTGATTGATGCTTCATATGTATTGCTTAGGGTATAAACTCGAAATGATTTGTCAGCTCCGTGCTAAACCAACGAGTAGTCCCGTACACGTAATTTCGAATGTAATCTTGCAATAAGCGGGCACCAAGAAAAGCAGCAAATATCTGGCAAATAAGGATATGACTGGGAAAATAAATATAACCGAACCTAATCTAACCAAAACTGACCCAACCTGAACCATTACTTGCCACAATATGCTGTTTTGTGGTCTCTGCTTATTACAAGTCTACATGCTTCAAGCCTGCGCTTATTGCAAGTTTAAATCCATGGTATAAAACATCCAAAGCCGAAGAATCGACGGTAATTCTAGCTTGCTTATACGGCTTTGGATTCGTTTGGTTTGATTGCGCTTTGGATCGGTCAGTTATTTGTATCTACCATGGTTTACATGGAAGCCTCTACTGATCGCAAGTTTACACAACAATACACACGTCCGTACACCCTACATCTCCTTTCACCGATGCTCTGAATCCGTCATCAAACCATCCGTATCTGATGAACCATCTGGCTGTTCCCCAGGAGCTGATCATCACGGCCGGCGGAGAGAACATCCCCCCTGTTCTGGTCGAGGACGAGGTGATGAAGGAGCTGCCGATCCTCAGCAACTGCTGCCTCATCGGAGACAAGAGGAAGTTCCTCAGCATGCTGATGACGCTCAAGGTAGGCGCTGGTGGTAATTTTTCTGGGTTGAAATGCACAAAACTGATGCCCAGACTTGGACATTGTCTGATTTAAATGAGCTATTTTTTTATTTTTTTAATCAATAATTGAGGTATTTCAATTTGAAAGGTGATTATCCTTGTATGGGAAACGCGAAACGTTCAACCACACCCATATCCAGGCATGTTCAACAAAACCCTCTGTTCATTATATGTATATTTGTCATTTTGAGTTCTCGACATGCCTTCTCATACCGAAGTCGAAGACTGCGTTTTTGTATTTATGTCCGGGTCAACACTAAGCCATGCTCCCCGGAGGGGTGGTAACATCTGATCAGTTAGAGTAAGAAAAGCTACGCTCTAGCGGCCGCACTTCTAATTCGCTCGGTCGCCGCCAGGTGGTGGTCGACCTAGACACGATGGAGCCGACCAATCTGCTGAGTCCGCCGGCGCTGGAATTCTGTCACGCCGTGGGATCGACGGCCCGCACCGTCCAGGACGTGCTGGATGTGCCCGATGACAAGGTTAGTGATGTAGATTGGCGACGGCCCGCACCGTCCAGGACGTGCTGGATGTGCCCGATGACGAGGTTAGTGATGTAGATTGGATACAGATCATACAGATGGTAAGATTTAGATAGAGATGCAGATCGTGTGGGCAGCAAGGCCATCGTTTAGTGGGACTCTGCGCCGTAATCATCATGGGACTGGTATCCGGTCAAACACTTTATACGTCTCCGATTCTCGTCGGTCGCGAATAACCCCAATACACCACATCGTCGGTCACAAATAACCCCAATACACCACATCGTCGGTCACAAATAACCCCAATACACCACATCGTCCGTCGCAAATAACTCCAATACACCACATCGTCGGTCACAAAATGATTTGCTTGGGCATAGGTCCCCAACTGCTGAAGTTCGGCGTATGGCGCCCATAACAGCAATGTCTCAGAAATCATTCCTGATGCTTCTGACACCATGACATTCACGTCACCTCAGCGCCCAATGTCCTGCATGGGTTGACAGTTGGCAGTGAGTCAAGCTGAGACTTGGCCGCTACTCAGTAAGTCATGCAGTATAATCTCCATTATTCCACCTCGATAAGTCGCCGTACTCGTGAAGTCTCCCCCCCCCCCCTTATCGTCCAGTCTCTCTCAGTTGATGTCTGCGATCCAGCGAGGTCTCCAAGTCTACCCCCCGTCTCCCTCAGGTGATGTCTGCGATCCAGCGAGGTCTCCAGGTCTACCCTCCTCCCCCGTCTCTCTCGGGTGATGTCTGCGATCCAGCGAGGTCTCCAAGTCTACCCCCCCCCCCGTCTCCCTCAGGTGATGTCTGCGA
Source organism: Chirona hameri (assembly GCA_036785665.1). Lineage (NCBI taxonomy): Eukaryota > Metazoa > Arthropoda > Thecostraca > Balanomorpha > Balanidae > Chirona > Chirona hameri. The sequence continues at coordinate 26,040 of JAXIVJ010009197.1, forward strand.
TCCAGCGAGGTCTCCAGGTCTACCCCCCCCCCCCGTCTCTCAGGTGATGTCTGCGATCCAGCGAGGTCTCCAAGTCTACCCCCCCCCCCCCCGTCTCCCTCAGGTGATGTCTGCGATCCAGCGAGGTCCCCAAGTCTAACCCCCCCCCCCCCCTTGTCTCCCTCAGGTGATGTCTGCGATCCAGCGAGGCCTGGACCGGGCTAACCTCCGCGCCGCCTCGGGAGCGCAGCGGGTGCAGAAGTGGTCCATCCTGCCGATCGACTTCTCCATCCCCGGAGGCGAGATCGGTATGTGGTGAGAGTGTGCCTCTGGTGTGACGCGGTGTGGTCTGGTCTGGTCTGGTTTGGTCTGGTTTGGTCTGGTTTGGTCTGGTTTGGTCTGGTCTGGTCTGGTTTGGCCCAAATTAACGTGCCCAGATCGGTCCTTGGCAGGAGGGTGATCGTAGTCTGTTCTAGTGCGGCGTTGTCTGGGCTGGTTGGTTCGTATTTGGCGTGGCCTGCAGTGGATTGCTCTGGTCGGGTTTGGTGAGTTAGACATGGCCTGGTCGAACCTGGCTGGATTACACCCCTGACTGACTGAGTGTTGGGGTGGTCACGTCTTGCAAGATTGCAAGATGAGATTTTATTACAATGACATTGTGGTGTCACGAACTGCAGGAAGTTTCCCCAAAGCGTGCCATTTTGTCCATTCTATAATGCGATAAGTATCGGGGCGCGAATGGTGTCTGGACGGTGAGCAGCCATTGACACCTTGCCGCAGCCGTAAACCATACAGCCAATGACTCATTCTGATGGTCAGAGAATGCTAACCTGGTGTCCCGTTGCAGGTCCCACCATGAAGATGAAGCGTCCAGTCATCCACAAGAAGTACGCTCAGGTCATTGACCGGTTCTACTTGTAAGGAGCATTATCGCCTGCGCCAGCCCCGGTGCCCGATGGAGGCGACAAGCAAGTGTCTGCCGGTAGACGGCCATCGGCCGCACGCTACTCTGGGCACAATCGCCTGAGAAGGCTGCGACGTTCGATGAACGATGACGTTTCGCGACCGGACAGAAATGGCGACTGTGGCGCGAAGAAGGAAAGAAGTTGGCCTGAAATGGCGACTGTGGCTCGAAGAAGGAAAGAAGTTGGCCAGAAATGGCGACTGTGGCGCGAAGGAGGAAAGAAGTTGGCCAGAAATGGCGACTGTGGCGCGAAGAAGGAAAGAAGTTGGCCAGCAATGCAACCGATCTGCTCATTTGTATTGATATTCGTATGTGAGGAGATGAATGAACGGAAGCGAGTGAATTAATTATTACTTATGTAAATGGATTACGTTAGGAGTGCTTTATCGTCTGATTAGAGAGGTGGAATGGATGAGATGAAAGGAATGCGAGATGCCCTTGTGAAATGCGACGCGTACGACCTGTTGCGCGTGATGAGTAACTTATGCATCTCTGTTGTGCGGGAACTCAAAATCGTCGAACCATTGTTGATTTCGAATTCTGGCATGTGCATTGACCAGTGACAACGACCCCATGGGACCAGTTGCAGTGTAGTATTCGATGCCCTCTTACAGCTACTTCGGTTAGATAGCTATCAGTGCAGTGTAAGTGAGGCTTATTACAGGCTTGAGTTGCTGGGAAATAGCGACGCTGATATGATTATTACAATGCAGGGTATTCGGTGCCCGTCGACCAATTCGGCCGCGTTAGGGCCTGGTGGCTGCTCGGGAGGCGTTGTGCGTGAGTGTGCGTGTGTGTAATATGGACACAACTCCGCGAAGCCTGTCGATCATTGGTTAATGCGCTTTTTGAAGTTGTATTGCTTTTTGTCCTGTTATTCACATTTCCTGTCGTTTTTTCCCTGATCCTTCTACTATTAAAGTTTATCCTGCTATTTACAATTTTTACAGCTTTCTTACGTATAAATTCACCGGTTAGGGGCTATCGTTTTCGAAACATGTTGCCGACATGTGGTCTCTTTTTGCTGCATATTTCCCCACGTTTGGCGCCCTTTATTGGTGTCTGGGTCTATGTGTTATGTCGGTCCGTCAATAACCCGTGTATATGCGTGGATGATAGTATTGCCACTTATCGATGAACGTGTTCTGATGATGAACGTGTTCTTTATTGGACCACAACGGAATCGGATACCTAGTGCGAACGAGGACTTCCCCTGTGACGATGTACATTCCGAGGTGTTTATTTAACATGAATCTCCAACTAGGCAGTGAGTAGGACTGCGTATTGCGGTGGTTCTGCCAGGACAGGTGGAGCCAGGTGGAGTGCGTGGCAGCACCGCTGTCTGCTAGCCTGAAACCGCGTGACGTATTGGTAAATACATATGCAAACGTTATGCGGAAGGCGTTTTCCGTATTGAGCTGCGCTTCAGTGTGAGTCACGGGCCCACCAATCCCCAGCCCGGCCCGGCCCGGGCCCAGCAAGACCAAGACCAAGCCCAGGCCCGGACCAGGCCCGGTCATATGCATAAATTTGAGGCCCAGGCCCGGTCCGGCCCGTTCACATTAAGTATATAATAATTTTCACAAAATTTGCAATCATGACATATTTGCTTGTATACTATAAATGTGAAACAATGAACAAACTATGCTAACCAAAAAACCAAAGGACACTGCCACAGCAACAGTGTTGCTGTGGAAGTGAACTGCAGGTTAAAATATGTTTAACACGCGCCCTGGAGGGCCTCTGATAATTACACGCCCTGGAGTGGGGGGGGAGGGGGGGGGATTTCGCCCCCTCCCCCCCGCCCTATGATCTCGAAAACCACGCAACGTAGCGACAAGCGGAAAACTACGTTAGATAGCTCGAGACGAGCTCTTTCGAAAGTATTTCGTTGTTTTTTCTCGGGTCAATATTGAGGTCACCAGAGGTCATTAACCCGCGCACTGCAGGGGGATTGATTTCTGCCCCCCTCAGATTTGTCAAAGATAGCGAAAAAACGGCGGCGCGCAGCGCCGCCGGGTTTTGGCACACCTGTTAGGACATCAATTGCGCACACTTTGATAAAAAAAAAATATCCTGGTCATCTCCGGTCAGGTCACCAGACCAGGTCAAGTGACCCCACCTCCAAAAATGTTTGCAGTTGTGCCAAAGCCAGAGTTTTTCACCGATCAGTTTGAAACTTACAGGATGTCATGAGGGCATACGTACCTACTTACAATTCGTTTATCTCGGAACTTTGATATCGGTGACATAAGGTCAGGTCAATTTCGTAACTTCCCATAATAAGTCGATGGGGAAATATACAAATGCTTCCTATTTCAAGGATATGCATGATATCAGCCCAATTCCTTCTGGATCATGTTATTATAGGCCATTCTTGAAGACCCAGGCGCATTTTTGGTTCAGTGGCCCCATGTGTTGAATCTATCGTCCTTATTTTTTTTTTTCGTCGGATTTTTTAAAAAATGTAATTTATAATTATTGGCAATCAAGAGCTGAAACGCAGCTGCTAATAAACAATTACATGTACATATATACTGATGTGGTGAATATGATGATTTTAACGACCGGTACTTGCAAGTACTTTTGGTCCTCATCAAACTGCGGGCTTTTCCCGTATTGTTTTGTACGCAATGGAGTGGAAAATATATTGTGCGTTCTGCTTGTTGTGATTATATACCCGGCGATCTTCTAAAACTAACAGCGATAGGAAAAAGTGGCAATAAAATCGGAAGCTCATCGATGCACATCAACGGCGGCATAGTTAGTGGTTGCGACCCTCAATTTGTTAAAATCAATTAATTTGTTTTCAACATTAGGAGTATTGTATAATTTGTCTGTGGCTGTATATAACACTATGCTTTATATTATCATGAAAAATAATAATTTTTCCCAAAAAAACTAACAAACAATAACACAAAACTGGCAATTAAATCGGAAGCTCATCGATGCACATCGACGGCGACCTATTTAGCGTCGGCGATTTGTTTACAAAGTCATTGTCATGCTTCTCGGCGCACTTCACCATTGTGGCGAGTTGCTCCTGCCAGGGGCGGATCCAGGCAAGCATTTCGGGGGGGGGGCACATCAGACGTGAAGAGGCCCTCGAGTTGAAAAGGGCCCCCAACGTTTTTGCAGGTTTGAAAGGGCCTCCAGTCGCTCTGAGAGAGTATTTTCAGGTATGAGAAAGCCCTTAACAAGCCTAAGAGGGCCTCGTCAGGCCTGAAAGAGTTCCATACCAGTCTGAGAAGGCCCTTAATAGGCCTGAGAGGGCCTGATATTTCTGCGTGTATTTAAGCCTTTGCAGCATTTGTAATGTGGATTTTCATGTTACAGTAGGTACTTATTATTTAGCGCCGCCAAGCGGCGATTTTTTACGGGTTTCCCTGATAAAACCCAGAAATATAGGCGATGGGCCTTATAGATCATAAGAAGCTAAAAATGTTATTAATTCAATTCAGCGTTACGACGAACCGAAGACGATGACGATGGCTTCGTTATGATGATGGCCACCGATGTGATGCAGCGAAGCGGCGTGAAAATGTGAATTTTAGGTCGTGGAAAACGAAATTTTAATATTGGAACCAGACCAGTGGAGACCAGTGGAGCCACGCCTCAGGTAACCCCTTTTCCTGGTTGCACATCTCGGTATGATGAAAAATATTGAAATGAAGGTAGTTTCTCATATACATTAACTAGCCTCGGATAGTAAGTCACGATGACCGGTGGCAGTCAGCGCTCAATAGCACACATGATAATCATAACTATGCATATGTACCGAACTGTAACAAACAACTGGTAACAGTGCAAATGGTTTGAAAGCAGCAAGAGGCAGAACGACTTTTCCGCGCATAAATGGTCCCTGTGGATCTGGAAGAGCTTGAGGGTGGATGGCTTTCGGAGCTGGTCCTGGCCTGGTCCCCAGTATTAGCTCTTCAGTGTCCAGCAAGTTGGGCATCGCTCCAGCTTCCGCGGGTGCCGATGTCCGCGTCATTGCGTCCGCGTCGCCTTTTTCGGAACTCGGCAGACTAGCTAAGCATGCACTGGCGGATCCAGCCGTCGTTTTTTTTGGGGTTGGGGGTGGGGGCAAATCGGTGGGAGGCACTGGCAGATCCAGCCTCTCTCCGTGGGGGGTCTTTTTGTGGCAAAAAGGTACCCCCATTTTTCTCCCTCCGCATATTTGGGCCGTTCACCTTATTTTGGTATTCAAGCCTAAGAAATTCACCTTTCAAACTCACAACAAATTATTTTGTGGATTTTTTTTCCCCGAAAAAAAAACATTTTTTCCCCATTTCTTGGTTACAAAACTCACAATTTCGGATATCCGAGATAGCCATGTTGAAGAGAATGTCATTTCCTTTCTTTTGACGTTTTTTATTTATTTGCAATTTGCTTCAAAACTCTACGCTTTGTCCAACATTTATAGTTTTTCCACCAAAAATGGCATGGCATGACGTTATTAAAACGTCATTATCTCCCAAAATGCTACATCAATGTAATTGAAAGTTGGTGAGAATACTTAGACTTGATGCAGGATAAGGTACTGAAAGTTTCACGTTGATACCTATCACAGTTTCTAGGTTATTGAGAAAATCCGGGAGGGGGCAGATACTTCCAATAAGGTTTGAGCTAGAAGTACCTATATCAAACTTGGTACCTACCTATAGTTTGTTTTATTTTGATTGCACAATTGCCATTGGGAACTTCGTGAGAATCACACGTGAATTTTGTACACACCGCTGTCACGCGTCCCGAAAAGTTATTTTCACAAAAGCAATGCGTCATTTTTGACAAACATTTGCGCCGAAATAGAGTGTAGATTGGATTCCAAATTGATACCATATGCAGTGTGCTTCCTATATGTAAAAAAAAACGTTTGTTCGAGCTTCAATTCCGGCTAGCAGCTTGCTGGCCGCTATTTTCTCGTCCAGTTGAGCTTTTTAAGCACTGATTTGATGGTAAGTGTAGGCGTGCCCAAGGGGTGGGACCCACGGGGCAATTGCCCCCCCCCCCGCCCCCTGAAGGTCCGTACGTGCCCTCTTGGCCGTATGTGCCCCTTTGGAAATAGGTCCCGAAAGTCCCTATTTCCAAAGATGCTTCAAAGATTAATGATTTTTTAAGGGAAAAATGTTGAAATTATGCCCCTCTAAAAATATAGTGGGCCAAATCCGGTGATTTGTTTTGGTTGGGTTACCTTATGCTCCCCTGATAAAAATTACTCACTCCTGGGGTGAATCCTGGGTACACTACTGGTAAGAGCCGTGTTTCCCAAACAAAAATCCAGTTTTCACTGTGTATAGTTGGATTTTGACTGGTGCGAAGTCAATTTTTACGAACAATTGTCAACGTTTTTGTTTGTTAGGGGGGAAGACATGTTGCCCCCCCCTTCCAGGTTTTTTGGGGGCCATGGCCTGGTTGCCCCCCCCCCCTGGATCCGCCAGTGTAAACATGTATCCCGCTTGAAAGTTAATATTTTATGAAGCGAGTGGGACCTGGGGGCTGGGGCCAGCAATTACCACCAAGGAGAGCCTCTGCCAGACATTTAATACAATGAATTTTCGCATTTTCCAAATTTGAATAAGCAATTGCGAAACTTGTGTTATGCCGCGAAGCGGCGCGAAATTTTTCAGTTTTAAACTGAGGATAGCTGGATTTTGACTGTTGCAAAGGCAAGTTTTACGATAAATTGTTAACTTTCCTCGAAAAAGTGTGTGAAGGCGGGGGTAGACCCCCGCCTTCTGAGAGTGGGAGACCGGACCCCCCCCCCCCCCCCCCTCCCCCGTCGGCGACGCTCCTGGCCCTATGCCAGTCTTGTAGGGCCCTTGCAAGACTTGAGAGCGACATATGCTGGTCTGGAGGATCATCGGTAGGTCTGAAAGGGCCCTCGGTCGTTCTGAAAGGGTCCTGTGCCGGTGCGAGAGCGCCCTAAGGTCGGTAAAAAGGTACCTCAGTCTCTTTGAGAGTACTATCGGTGGGCCTGAGAGGGCCCTTTCTAAGTCTGAGAGGGTCATTGCCAGACTTGGATGGCCATCCGTCCGTTTGAGAGGGCCATTGTCAGGCCTGAGAGGGCTCCGACCAGGCCTCTGGCTCAGGCGGGCCCAAATGGCTCGCCTGGTGTCCGGTATATGGCCCTCTGTCGCCTAGTAAGGGCCCTCTCAGACTGGCTTAGGGCCATCTGAGGCCTGGCAAGAGTCCTCTCAAACAGACACAGGCCCATTTCAAGCCCGACAAGGGCCATCTTTGACTAATGTAGGAACCAGTCAGGACTGGGACTGGTCCTCTCAAACCAACGTATGGTCCCTCTAAGGCTTTGCCAGACCATATTAAGCGGGCCGAGAACCCTCTCAGGTCCGGATAAGACCCTCGCAAACCACCCCAGGGCCCTCTCAGAACTAGCAAAGGCCCTCTCCGACAGGCGTAGGGTTTTATCAGACCCAGCGAGGGCATATTGAGACCTGACAAGGACACTCTCAGGCCGACGTAGGGCCCAGGCACGTATCCAGTATTTCGCCCAGGGGTGGGGGGGGGGGGGGGCGCCTCGAATGGGTCCCCTTCCCGAGCGTTGAAAGGGCCCAATTCCCGATCATTGCAAGGGCCTAGCAGACCCTCTGACCTCCACATGGGCCCTTTGAAATTCCCAGGGGCCCTCTGGTCTGTCCAGGAGCCCTCAAGCCCTCCAGCCTTCTAAGGGGCCCTTCCGATCTGGCAAGGGACTGCGCTGGCTGCTTTGTCGCCCTGCCGACATGCTAAGGGGCCCTCCGACTTGGCCTTGGGCCCCTCCGTGCTGGCTAGGGGCACATTCGGCATGTTCAGGGGCCCTTTCGGTCTGGTCAAAGGCCCTCTGACCTGCACAGGGACCCTTTCAACTTCTCAGGGGCTCTCTGGGTCTGTCCAGGGGCACTCCAGCCTGTTCAGGGACCCTTTCGACCTGGTAAGGAATTGCGCTGGCTGCTTTGTCGCCCTGCCGACATGCTCAGGGGCCCCTCCGACCTGCTCAGGGGCCCCCGACCTGCCCAGGGGCCCCTCTGTGCTGGCTAGGGGCCATTCGGCATGTTGAGGGCTCTTCTGACTCGCCCAGGGGCCCTTTTGGTCTTGTCAGGGGCCCTCTGACCTGTACAGGGGCCCTTTGAACGTGTATGGGGCCCTCTGGTCTTTCGGAGGGCCCCTGTTGGCCCTTAAGGGCCTCTGAAGTGCTCTAAACTCTCTAAATACCACTTTGCGTGGTTTCCAGACTCTTAGAGAGCCCATGATAACGCGCTTCGCGCGGTCTCGTCGGCCCTTTTCGGCGCGCTGCGCGCGCCGAAAAGGGCCATCCTCAGATGTTTCGGGGGGGGGGGGGGGGGCACGTGCCCCCTGTGCCCCCCCCCCCCTGGATCCGCCCCTGGCTCCTGCCTCCTGATTAGTATACCCAAGTCCCGTAGCAGGCTTTGTTAATGACGTCACTGGTCAGAGGTGGAGAATTGTAAAAATGCCAAGGGGTGCTTTTCACCGGCGGCTCTCAAATCCAAGTTGTAGCGAGAGGACGAGGAGAGGTGGCGGCCATTATGGCCGCTTATACGCGACGGACCGTAAAATAAAAGGAAGCAAGCGGCACGAAAATGGAACCAAACATCAGTGACAAGATGCATTGAAAACCCAATATGGAGTTTCATGTCATGGTCGCTGGAAGCGAGTTTTGTTTGCACTACGGCTGCCCCCGTCCCCCCCCCCCAAAAAAAAAACCGCTTCGAGTCACATCAATAATCGTAATGTATGTTAACTTGTAAACGATGGGAAGAGAACAAAAAGTCACGGTGCGAACATGTAAACCTTCAAGTCACATAATATCGGCACCGAAATGACGAAGTCGTCAATGCTGACCTGACCGTGTGAACTTTTTTTCCTTTTTTTCCTTTATTTATTCAATGTATCTCGATATTTCGAACAACCACATACAAGCAACGCAACGCAGAAAAAGCCACGGTCCGGGCGGCAGCAGTCCTGGCAGCTGCGCGGCGCGGCCTCGGATATCACAGCGGCGACAGGCGGACATGCCGCAGCGAGAGGTGTGCACTGGCGAATCCAGGGGCGGGGGGGGGGGCGGCAGGGGAAAAAGCCCCCCCCCAAGCTCGACAGGGGCGGCAATATAAATTATCCCCCTAAAAAAAATCGCTGAAACTGGCGATGAAAATGGGTACTGCCTGCGAAAAAAAAACTTGTTGCGAAAGAAAGAAATGTTGTTTTTGCCTCGTTCGTGTTTGCTCCATTTGGTAGCATTTTGGTAACAGTAGGGTTAGGGAAAGTGGCGCGTCTGACGTTATTTTGGAGTGATTCACAACCAACGTAAGTTATAATTGTACACGCAGCGTCGCAGCCTTTGGTCTCCTGCTGCCTGCTGGGTGGCAGAGGAGCGCGGGAATGAATTTCCTTACATAGGTACCTATGTTGTGTTGAATACGTCTACTAGTATTAAGTAGGGTAATTAGGTTCAGTTAAACAAACCTAATGGTCTTCTTTTTGTAGCTGTTGTATTCCACGACAAATCGACAAAAACAAAGTGCAAAATGACACCGTTATGTCACCGATTATGGCCAAAATTGGTATATGGGGTAGCCTGGGGCGCTTAAGTGAGTTGTGAAAGTTGTATTGCATTACAAGCAGTGGTTCAGGAGATATCGCCTAGGACATTTGTATAAGGTCACGGTGCAGGTCAATCTTTGTCGGCCCATATGGCGGGGAATTTATGAAGCAATGAAGCGAATTTATGTGTTATGTCATTATAATGGCAAGGAGCTGTTTTATAACATGGTGATGTTTACTTTTTAGTTTCGAAAATTTCACAATTTAGTACGTTTTCCAAATTGTACAACTTTTTGGATACCTTTTCTCAAACGTGTTTCTATTTTTTGGCTATGCTATTCTTACGTGTAAGGACGTGATTAAGTGAGAGAGAAAAAATGAAATTGAGGAATATTTGCTTCCAAATATCACAAATTTTGTCATTTTACTTGCTATTTTATATATAAAAAATATGTTATTCGCTAATAACTTTTGACTGAATAAAACTAGATTGGTACGATAAACGTCATTTTGCTTTTCTCATCAAGACGAATTGAATGCTCTGCAGCATGACCTCTGTCTGACATTTTATGACCTTGACCTTAAATTTCAAAGTTAGTATTTGTTTTTGAAATTTTGAATCTTTTTTAATACCCAAGCCAAATGTATTTCCTATTTTGACTGTATTATTGGTAAGTGTAAAGAAGTGTCGTTCAAACAGAAAAAATGATGGTTATTGGTCTTCAAATATGCTAAATTTTGTCATTTCTTGTGTTCTTTTTGTGAAAGATATTAGGTATTCTCCAATAACTTTTGACTGAATGAAGATAAAAGGTAAAATGGACACCATTTTGTTATTTTCGTTAAGACGCGTTGAATGATATGCATTATGACCTCTTTCTAACATTTGGTGACCTTCACCTAAGGTCAATGTCAGGTTAAAGGTTAGGTTTCCAATTGTGGCCGCATTTGTGGCGATGTTATATATCTTAAAACTTGTCTTGTTGCGAGGAATCCGATTGTGCTTACATAACGCCTGATTGTCAATGGCAACATTTAAATTCATTTTAATTTGAATGTCGAATAGTAACTTCATAACTTCCTTCTCGGTGTAAAGAAAGCCCGAAAATGTCCCAATTTGCTTTATAATCATCAACGATCGCGCAATTATTTTAATACCAATGAATCCCTATCTTCAAGACAAGTTCAAAGATATATAACATTGCCGTGCAGGTCAAATTTGGAAAGGTGACTTTGCGCCGTGACCTTGACCTTAGGTCAAGGTCATCAAATGTCATACAGAAGTCATGCTGCACATCTATCAGCGTGTCTTGATGATACCAACAAAATGACGTTTACCGTGCCCTTCTAACTGTATTCAGTCAAAAGGTATTAGCGAATAACTAATTTATATATAGAATAGCATATAAAATGGAAAAATTGTATATATTTGGAGGCAAATATCCATCAATTTTATGTTTGCACTTAATTAACACGTCCTAGGTCACCTAGGTCATTACACGTAATAATAGCATAGCGAACAAAAATAACCCAAGTCCGCAAAAGGAAAAATGGGGGGCACCTTTTAGGTCATATGGAGGCCCCTGGGGCCCGGAAGGCCCCCAGTGAAATTAGCCCCCCCCCCCATATTGGGAGGCTGGATCTGCCAGTGGAGTTGAGGCGCCAGGATTTATGCGCGGAGGTGCGAGAGGCCTGCCCCTGTCCACCGGCCCGGGGCGCGAATTGCACTATCAGCAAAACGGCGATTCTTAAGCGCCGGCTACGGTGCCGGGTCGGGCAATCCGCGCCCCAGGCCGGGCGACCGCCCACACAAACATGCTGAGGGACGGTAAGACTGACCGTGTGAACTGACCTGACCCTACCTGACCGTGCAATACCGCCTATTTACACACGGACAGACAGACATACACACACTTTAACACCACTCAGTCTTACTTCGCCGAAGTAAGACTGAGCAGCCGTTAGTTACGCGGACCTGTTTATTTGAGGGGGTGCTTTTACAGTGAGGGGGTGCACTTTTTAGCTCAGGGGGTGCTTGAGCACCCCAAAACCCCTAATTCTCCACCCCTGTCACTGGTGCCATTCTTGTGTAGCATTGCAAAATATATCTGATTTTGAGTTGAAAGCTAATTAAAGACTTATTCAAATGATTGTTTTTAAGTTTGAATTTTCTTGTTAACCATTATTAAAGGTATTTTATCACTGTATTTCATAGTAGTTGACACTTCAGAAACTTGTGACGTAATAATATTGTATCCAATATGCATTTCCCTCACCTTTTGCCATTGTGGCGCAGTGCCGAGTGCTTTGCGAATACTAGCTTGCCTGGGGTTCAATTCATTCCGCCCTTATTTTATTCGAGTTGGTATAGTTTGCATGTTGTTGTTATTCATGACTTATACTGATAATCAGTCATGCATCACGGATGCTTCACGGATTGCCTCACGGATCAGAGCGCTGCTCGAACGCACGCTAGTAGCGCTAGTAGCGCTTTCGTTCTCCATGGCAACCAGGCGTGAGCCAATGAAAAGCCAGAACGTATTCCCTTTCTGGCTTTTGATTGGCTGACGCCTGGTTGCCATGGAGAACGAAAGCGCTACTAGCGCTACTAGCGTGTGTCCGAGCAGCGCTCAGTTTGATCGGAAACGTCACAGAGCCTCCAAAAATGCCGCACTCGATGTAAACAATGGTAGGGAAGGACGAATTTGTCAATGACCTTCATGAAGTACACAAGGTACTTGTTTGCCATTTTTTCCAAACTTACAACTTTGAATTTGGGAATAATTTTATTTAATTCTTAAATTTAAATAAAATAATTTTAAAACCATAACGGTAGCCTAAGAAGATGTTGCTAACAAAATCAAAAGGTCATTATTTCCCTTTAAGTGAATAATACATCTGAAGTGGTTTTGACGATCAGTATTTCTAAGGACATGATCGCTTAGTAAATGTTCACAGAAATGACATAGTAATTATTTTTGCTGGCATTTTGACCCCCGAGTACTTCATAAGAAGGAGCATTTTGTCCCCGACCTTATCCATAAGGACAGAACACTTTATCACCCCTGCATCATGGTGCCATATGACCATGCTGCCACAATCTCCACACCGATCCAATCCCGGCGCACCACCCGCAACCCCCATCACGACAAAAGCGACACCGGTTCCGCGCGTGGCTGGCGGTTTCCCTAGGGAACAGCGCCACTGAAATATTGTACAGCCGTTACATATGTAAGAAACGAGTATACTCGTTTCTTCTCCATAAGTCGTTTCCTCCAACAGTAAATTACTGTACAACGTACTGAGTTCCAAGATTATACTTACATAAACTATTATTTGCTAATGATAAATTATCTACCATCTGAAAAACGCGATAACTAACGCGCGCAGTTAACGCGCGCAGAAGTAGTGGGGGAGGGGGGGGACCTTTTTCCCTGCGACATTAACGGCAAATCAATAGCGGATCGTTTGACGCAACAAAAATCAAAATCGGTCGATCCATTTTTTAGTTATATGGATTCCAAGATGGCGGGATACATTCCAAGATGGCGGCCAGAATTGAGGTCGGCAAAGCGATATCTTCGAAACCAAAAGTCGGATCAGAATGATGCAAACTCCATTCGGTAGACAATGTCAGTGTTCATCCTCGGAAACAACTTTGAACACATTGCTGGTGACATGTGACGTCACAGAGGTCAAATGAAAATACAAAATGTGACATTTGGCCAGATTTGACCTTCGTGACCCCGTTTGACCTTGAATATATTGACTGAAGATTACGAAAATTTCAGAAAATGTAGATAATCATAGCACCTACCTATCCTGTAACTGTGATTGTTTTAGCTATAATACTTTCGGAGATCTTAGGGGGAGGACATTAAATTACCCCCCCCCCCCCCTCCACTGCGTGTTAGTGGCATACCCCTCTCCACTGCGCGTGTTAATTCATCGTGGGGTGCTAGTATATATGAATGTATGACCCCACCCCACGATGAATGTATATATGCATAACAAGCTGAAAGGGCTGCGCATGGCGACCCATTAATTATTAATAACATCTGACATCTCTTTGGCATCCCAAGAACACCAATTAATCACAATAATAATATATCTGAATACAAATTGCAAACAATGTCAAACGCGTATCAAACGAACGGTCGGTGATGACACCACTTACAGATTGATAAGACAGCATATCGTATAAATGTATGATGTAAGTCTATGAGTGACACTTAGGTAAAGATATACAATTAATATAGCATAAGGAAATATTCAAGGGGAGTATTAAAGAGAAGTAATATTTGCAATTGCATGCGGCGCCAGAGAGGAGACAGCAGTTCTAGCGAACAATGCGCACTAATACAACATGAATCTACCAAATTATAGTTCAAATCCTTTAATGCTGTGAGACATTAGCCGTTTCACAAAGGATTTATTCGCCGGGCGATTGTGGCGCTTAGGGCGTTTGGGGCGATTGGGGCGTTTGGGATAAATGGTCTATAGCTCGTAAGAACACGGCTTTTCCCAGTGATTTTTGTATCAATCGCAATTTTATGAATTAATGCACTTTCTGGATATTCCATTTTAATAACAACAAAGTTCTCTTAAAATTAGCAATTTCATCTTCAACTAGCTCTGGTGATGCCATGGCTGGGGTGTTTGGTGCGACTCCATCTTGATCGAATCCCGGAAGTGCAGGGTTCGTGAAATGATCATATTTTGCAACGACATGGTTTTCAGGAATAATAGCATATTTAAATGAAAACTAGATGAATTAGTCCATTCATATTTCCAGTCATATTCACTTTTGAAAGCAAGAATTAATGATAATAAGTAATTTCGTTTTTATCATTTTGCGAGGCCGGGTGTCCGCCATGGGTTCTGGTAGCGTGCAGTCGGGCTTTGCAACATTGCATAACAAAAACATCATTAAAAACATCAAAATTTTCACTTTTCTTCTTATTTTTTTTCGGACTGATTTTTGGGCCGGTGATCTCAATGGTGGTGGAATTAGGGCTCTACGACTTCATCTGCAACAATTACAGCGCCTTGCAACATTCTGCAATAATCTGCAACATTTTACCACTTTTGCATGCCGGCATTGCCGGCATTGCATTGCATTTCTTGAACCGGCGAATCGATCTGTGGTATTGGCGATCCGCTATTTCTTGTCGCTTCCGAACTATCAACTTTCTTGGAATCCCGCGAACATTTGAGAATTTCTAACATTGCAATGCGCTTCATCCGACCTCGCACATCATTAATTTGTGATGAGGCTGGCCAGTCGTTAGTCAACATATAGGTCTCTCGCTGCTCGGATAGAGGTATGTCATGATGGTCTTTGGAGTTCGGTTTGTGGTGGTCATTAGGATAGGGTCTCCCACGATATAGACTACCGGAGTACCCATCGACAAATGATCAGTCATGGGATCCCTTCCCCACGTCGTCTCCCGTAATCCGCCCAACATCCCAAATTCCCTTTAAATTCTCTCTAATCTCTACATCCCCACAATACTATTTCCTCCCTCATTACCTTTCCAAGCTTAACGTTCCTACAAATATAATTCCCTTTCCCCTTGTTATATCGGAATATTTCGTCTTACTGCGCACCTAATCACTTCTCAACCGTTCCCACAGCCTACTAAAATTCCGCGGTCGCACGGCTCAGAGCTACTTGGCTAAGTTGCGGCTGCATTCGCTGCCGACTTATTGCAATCACCTAAGCCAGCGCGATGGACCTGTTCATCACGCGGCGGCCTTTACCCCTCGCCACGTCGCCACTGATCCTAATCCTTCCGCACGTCATGGTGCCTCCACGACAGCATCCCCCGGTCGCCCAGTACGACCTGGGGAATTCCATGAAGGACATAAGACCTACCCATTTTTATCCAAGGGTCGGGAAGACAAGTATGGCATATTGCGGCACAAACAACGTAAGATCTGTCAACCGGCATACCTCGCAAGCCCTCCTCGATGGCCTTAACTTTGCTCAGCTCACCCGCCCTCGGCCCTGCCTGGCATTCCCTAATCACCTTCTCTGGACCTGCACCACCGCCTAATGAAACTCCGAGGTCGCGCGGCTCAGAGCTACTTGGCTAAGTTGCGGCTGCATTCGCTGCCGACTTATTACAATCGCCTGGTCGAGCGCGATGGACTTCTTTAGTCGCACGGAGGCAATCACCCCTCACCGCGCCGCCACTGATCCTAACATCTCCTCACGTCACGATCTCGTTAGAGTTAGCGCCACCCGGTTGGCCGGCACCACCTGGGTAGCTCCGCGATGGACATAAAACCTATAATTTCGTCCGAAAGTCGGGAGAACGAGAGCTGCACGTTGCGATACAAAGCGCCATGGCCTGATCGTTCGGCGTACATCACAGATTCCCCTCGATGGACATAGATCTCCTCCTCTTGGGCGGTATCCCCTTCTCCACTCGTCACCAGCTTCTCACATCTCAACCACCGTTCTCCACTCCAGCGGCACAACCCCTCGCCCAAACCAACTCACTCCGGCGGTACCATCCCTCGCCCAACGCACCTCAGCGGCACTGCAGCGCCCGACTCACCCGCTCGCTAGCCCCAGGCGTCTTACAGCATCAATATCCAGCTATTAGTTATGACACGATAGCCGCTCCCACTCCCTCTTTTGTTGTCATTCCGGGCGTTCGAATCCATACCACCACGTACCTCCCTCGTTTGACAAACCCATAATTCCATCAGCGAAAAGATCGTTGTCAACAGAGTATAATCACGCACAGGGGCGCGGCTCATATCTGCCTCGTCCCGGCAAGGATAGTTGTTATCTGCAACGTTATCACCTCTCGATCCCTCGTAATTCCCTCGTAAGTTCGACGATGACGGGACTGACCTTGACATCAATAAGCCAGTGCGCACGCGCGTAGATGTCTCAACATCTTACGGCTAGATTGTTTATGCCTCCTCGTTAGGCCTGCTCGAATGCCGATGGACTTCGTCTTGCCTCCGTGCAGGTAAGATATTTGTATATATTCCTCAAGGATTTATCATTCGGAACCGCAATTATGACTCGCTTTATGGGGATCTTTTCCGCCAAATTATCTCATTCTCTCTAGCAACCTTTCTCATGCATGTAGAAGCAATAACTAGCATAGTGGGTTGCTCGGTCTGATGACGTCACGTAGGGCCGTCACCCTGCGTGCAATCACATCTAGATACCCATTTTCCTCACCGCCACATTTCTCTAGAAGCCTCTCATGCATTTAGTAACGTTAACTCGCATAATGGTTGCTCGGTCTGGTGACGTAATGTAGTGCTGTCTCCTGGCGTTCAATCACGGCTAGCCAATGTGTGGTCTTATGCGAGCCGCTAGGTGCGCCGCGATTGGCTGGGTTCACTGACGTCACACTCCGGCAGTGTTCCCCGGAGTATACTTGATCCTGAGGCCTGTTCACGGGGTCTGCGGCCGCCGCGGCTCCCGCGGCCAGGAGGCGGAGCTTAATTTGAACAACTTTGAACACTTTTGCGGCCGCTGATGGCGACCGATAAATGGCGCGTGTAGCGTTTGCAACGAATAGGCAATTCAATGAAAACCCTCAATGGTTTTCAAAACCACTCAACTACATTAATATCTACCGAGTCACTACGAGTTGTCATTTTTGGTCAAACAACCGCCAGTGAGCTGTGATATCAGCAAAACAGTGCGCAACCTTTGTCAGACGCGCGCCATTTATGTCGAAATTCTTTTGCAGCTGCTCCCGAGCAACCGCAGGAGCCGCAGAACGGAGAGTCTATCCTCCCGGATCTGATCTTTCGTGATTGGCTGACGATTAAGCCCCGTCCTTTTGGCCGCGGGAGCCGCGGCGGCCGCTGACCCCGTGACCAGGTCTCTGGTAAAGCCGGCTAAAGGACGGTATTTTCATATCTTATCTGTGTTCCACTGAAGGCATTCGACGCGATTAGATGGCCTGTAGGCCCCGGCCATTATATTCAGACTGAATGAATATGATAGATATTGCAGTCTATCTACTTTTCTAACATGTTCATCACTTGATTGTCTCTTAAAGGAAATAGTTCACCTTCGGAAATTTTTCAGAACACGATTTTATTATATTTTTTTAATACAGTTTCTTTTTTCTTTTCAAAAATGGTCCTACATCGCGCCAATTCAGGACAGAAGGTTGTACATTATTAATGTTATTGCAGTATCGTGCAGTATCGTGTTGAACTGTCGTGCCATGAAGGCCGCAAACACGTCCAGTCTGGAGCAATACTCTGTATTCACTGAGGTATACCGAAACCAAGGCGATAACCGAAACAAGCCGTACGTCCTCAACGCCCTCTATATACAGCCCAACGGTATAGGTGGCGTCACGTCAGCGCCATACACAGCACCACCACCCACTAGTTACAGATACGCCAGCCGGTCGGGTGGTCGCCGAGCCCGGTTCGATCGGCGCGGTGGCTAGACATCATCTTGCGCTGACTGATATGCTGACGTGGCCGGTGGGGTCTCCGCCACCTGTTGCGGTGACCCCGGTTCCGGCCGAGTCCGGCTACAGCGCCCCGGCGACGAAGAGGCCGGAGGTGTCGCCTCTTCTCCGCCCCCTTCTTCGCTTCTCTTCTGTCCTTTGGTCTGTGACTGTTTCGTTTGGTCGCTTCTTTCTTCTGCTTCTTCCTCTTGGTCTTGTCTCTCTTCCTCCCTTCTTCTGTCTGTTCTGTCCTCACCGCTGTTGCTCTGTCTTCTTTCTTGACTCTCTTCTTCACTTCTGTATTGTTTTTCTTGCCTTCTTTCTTGGCTCTCTTCTTCGTGTCTTCCGTCTTCTCTATTCTGGCCGGTGTTGAGTAGTTGGTCCGCGTGTCGACTCCACACGGCCACACCCACGTCTACTTCATACGAGACCGGTCCCGTCCGTGTCAGGATTCTTCCGCGCTTCCATTTTGGGCCTGCATAGCTTCTCGCCCATACTTCCTGACCTTCCTAGAACACACGCTGACTGCCACCAGCCCCTTCGACCTGTTTTCTTGAGCTCGTTCTGCACCTCTTCCGTCCGGGCGAATGAGATCCAGACGGGTACGGATATTTCTTCCGTACAGCATCTCAGCCGGTGATTTTCCCGTAGACGCCAGCGGTGTGCATCGGTAAGCCATCAAGAACCGGGCCAGCCGCTGCTCGACAGTGCCGCCTTCGCTCTGGTTGGCTCGCAGACCATTCTTCACCGTCTGGACGGCCTTCTCTGCCGCACCATTGCTCTGAGGATGATACGGTGCCACACGTATGTGCCGAATCCCGTTCATCTTCACAAACATCGCGAACTCTTTTGACGTGAACTGCGCCCCATTGTCAGACACAATTTGCAGCGGCGGTCCGTGTCTGGCGAACAGCTTTCTCAGCTCTTCCACAGTTCGTCCTGCCGTGATGGACTTCATTGTCACAGCCTCGATCCATTTGGAGAAGCTGTCTGCGACGATCAGCAGCATTGTCCCCTGAAACGGACCAGCAAAATCAACATGAACGCGCTCCCAGGGACCAGACGTCGGCTCCCATGGGTGCAGAGTCGACTTTGGCGGCGCTGATCTCTTCTCCACGCAGGCTGTGCAGCTTCTGGCCAGGTCCTCCAACTTAGAGTCTAAACCCGGCCACCACACGTACCGTCTGGCCAGCTGCTTCATCTTGCTGCTTCCCATGTGTCCCGTATGCACCTCTAGCAGTACCTTCTTCGTCAGCTTGGTGGGCACCACCAACCGTCCACCCCAGACTAGACAGCCTCCCTCCGTCGACAGCTCGTCCTTCTTCTGTTGGTAAACCCTCAGTGTGGGATCCACCTTCTCAGGCCATCCGGTGCGCACATAGTGCAGCACTCGTCCGAGTACTGGGTCCCGGCGCGTGGCAGTCTCCGCTTCCGCAGCGCTCAGTGTCGGTCCCTCGTTCTCCGTACTTAGAAGACACCACGCCTTCTCTTCTCCTTCGTTTTCAGCAGACAGATGCATCCGTGACAGCGTGTCAGCGATTCCCATGCTCTCCGACTTGCGCAGCTCTACCTCGTATGAGTACGCGACTAGCTGCAGTGCATACCTCTGCATTCGCGCCGCCGCCAGACTGGGCAGGTCACGCTGTGGGTTCAGTATCATTGACAACGCCCTGTTGTCAGTGACCAGACAGAAGCGGCGTCCATACAGGTACTGGTGGAATCTTCTGATTCCGAATGAGACGGCTACAGCCTCCTTTTCCACTACGGAGTACTTCTTCTCTGTGACTGTCAGTGTTCTCGAGCTGTAGCACACCGGTCTCTCGAGCCCATCTTGCAGCACGTGCACCAGCACTGCGCCCAATCCGACTGAGCTGGCATCCGTGATGAGCTTGATGGGTATCTTTGTATGATATCTCATGAGCACCTTCTCACTTGCCAGGATCTGCTTCACCTTCTGCACTGCCCTTCTGCACTCTGAGGTCCACTTCCACTTGACATCCTTCTTCAGTAGGCTGTACAGAGGAGCCAACGTTGTAGCCATGTTGGGGACCAGTTTTTGGTAGTAGTTCACACTACCCAGTAGCGTTCTCAGTTGACCGACATCTTTCGGCTCTGGCATCTTCTGTAGTGCGTCCATCTTCTCTGGCACTGGTTTCAGCTCTGTCCCTGAGACTCGCCACCCCAGGTAGGTGACTTCTTCGAGATTGAACTTGCACTTGCTTTTCTTCAGTCTCACCCCATGCTCCTTCAGCCTTGCCAGTACTTGGTCCAGGGTTGTCAGCATCTCCTCTTCTGACTCTCCCATCACCAGGAGGTCATCTAGATAGCCTACACAGCCATCCAGGCCCTCCAGGATCCGGTCCATCGCTGACTGGAAGATATCTCCACAGGCACAAATCCCGAATGGGAGACGGTTCATCCTCTCAGCAATCACATTTTTATCTGGGGCCAAGTAGCTCCTGAATCTCTGCACTGCTTCTTTGAAACAGTCTGATTCGTCTCTTATGGGTGCAAGTGATTAAAAGATGCCTTGATAATCTGGCCCCATCATGTGTAACAGCCCAGCCTGTTTCCTCTCTGGGCCTGTTATATCTGCTGCAATCAGATAAATCTCAAGACTTCCAACCAACTTTTGAAAATCCTCACCTGCCACATACTCTCTCATTCCAGGTAGTCCTATTCCAACCATTTTCACTTCACTGCTGTGCTCTCAAACAGGAACCTTTTCTTACATCAGTTCACGTTCCTCATCTTGGAATCCTGCCAGACAGTTCCCAGTTCTTCCCTGGTGTAAGCAACCTTCCGTGTGACCTTGGCCCACTCCGGGCGAACAGCTGATATTTTCAGCGTCAAACAGCTGATTTGCCACGTCGGCTCAAATATGGCCTGGGGCGCCGCACATCACTCGGTTTCTATCTGGCTTTGATCACAGCACTGCACATTTAATACTTCTCAGGGTTTGAGTTTCACAATATTGCTTCGTCGTAATTCACGCGCAGGCAGTTTCTCCCTTCTCGTCGCCACGTGCAGTATCGTGTTGAACTGTCGTGCCATGAAGGCCGCAAACACGTCCAGTCTGGAGCAATACTCTGTATTCACTGAGGTATACCGAAACCAAGGCGATAACCGAAACAAGCCGTACGTCCTCAACGCCCTCTATATACAGCCCAACGGTATAGGTGGCGCCACGTCAGCGCCATACACAGCAGTTATGGTGTGCGTTATTGGTCTGCGCATGCTCCATGCAGTGCTGGCACAGTTCAGACGGTACGGTATATCATATATGCGCCGCATTTCTTCGCCAAAAAGTCAAATATCTTCGGCTGGAGAGTCTTTTCAGCCAAGAAAAGTTCCAGATAAGGATTTCTCAACACGGGCTACAAAACTGCTATTTCAGTTCAAAACCCCACGTTGAAGGTGAACTATTTCCTTTAATCCATTGAGCAGGCATTTTGTAGCCGAAGTAGGGGGTCCTGTTAAAGATATTTAGGCCAAGGGCGGATCCAGGATATTTTAGGAGGGGTGGCCGCAGGCCAATTTAGGGGCGCCTTCCAAAAATCCAGGGGCGCCGTGAATGCAATGCTCGTTAAAGGAAATAGTTCACCTTCAACATTAGTTTTAAACTGAGATAGCTGTTCTGTAGCCCATGCTGGGAAACCCCTATCTGCAAGTTTCCTTGACTGAAAAAGACTCTCCAGCCGAAGATATTTGACTTTTTGGCGAAGGAATACGGCGCATATATGATGTACCGTACCGTCTGAAAGTGCCAGCACTGCCATGGAGCATGCGCAGACCAATAACGCACACCATAAAATCAATAATTTGCAACCTTCTGTTCTGAATTGGCGCGATGTAGGACCATTTTTAAAAAGAAAAAAAGAAACTGTATTCAAAAATACAATAAAATCGTGATCTGAAGAAAAAATCAGAAGGTGAACTATTTCCTTTAATCCATAGCCGGGCGCCTGGCGGCGCCCGGCGACGGACAGCCCGTGGGGCGCCCTTCTGGTGGGGGGTGGCCGCGACCGCTGCGGCCACCCCCTGGATCCGCCCCTGATTTAGGCAGCGTGCGAAGACTACATGTGTTGCTGGATGTTATCACTTCTCATTTGTAGTGCTATTATCGTTTAAATGGATGTAGATTAGCATTTCTCCTAATGATTGGACCCTTGGATTTATGGTTGCTTTGATGTAACACTTGTCTTGTCGACACCTTTCCCTTTTGTTTTTGTTTTCAGGTTGAGATATGGACAGAGTTGCTACTAATACCCGCCTCATACCAGATGTCACCATTGACCTGGGACGGAGGGATGAGCCGTTGCTACTATCAATTACTGAGAAGCGGTACTGCTATGATTCTGCTAAGAGGTAACAATTACCTTCTCCTTAAAGGAAATAGTTCACCTTAGGATTTTTTTCAGAACACGATTTTATTATATTTTTGAATACAGTTTCTTTTTTTATTTTCAAAAATGGTCCTACATCGCGCCAATTCAGGACAGAAGGTCGTAAATCATTAATGTTATGGTGTGCGTTATTGGTCTGCGCATGCTCCATGGCAGTGCTGGCACTTTCAGACGGTACGGTATATCATATATGCGCCGAATTCCTTCGCCAAAAAGTCAAATATCTTCGGCTGGAGAGTCTTTTTCAGTCAAGGAAACTTGCAGATAGGGGTTTCCCAACATGGGCTACAAAACAGCTATCTCAGTTTAAAACTAATGTTGAAGGTGAACTATTTCCTTTAAAGAGAATCCCTTCTGTTCACCCTATTTTCCATATTCTTCCCAGAGGGTTGCTCGGAGAGGAATCAAATGATCTCTGAATTCATCTCTGCCGTCATTCTTATATATAATGATGTTCTATCTCAAATATGATGGGGCCCTCAACTGTGTCGTGATTGGGGTAAAGTGGCTGAGGAGGGCTGGCAATTTATTTGTTCTGCTCACTGCCGTTCTGCTTCTTCTCGCTTCTCGAGCCCTCACTCCTATGCTGTTAATATCTGAATATATTATGATTGTTGGTATACACTAGTCACTGCACTGGATCTGAGTCACCAGTACTGCTTATGGGTCAACCTCCCAAAAGGGATTTGAGGTATTCACCCAGCTAATTTCCTTAGCTCACCAGGATTGATTAGCCCGTACTTGACTTGAATCTGATAAGGATAATTGAATGTATACAATTTAAAGCTAAGACACCAGTCTCAACCCCACATGTTGAGTTAAGAGGCTCTCATGGGATCCCTCCCCAAACGCACTTGCATCAAACTAGTTTCTGGTCCACCGCCTCCTCCAGCCTTGGAATCTGGGCCATTTTCTGGACTTTTTGGGTCCAAAGAATTTTGCTCTCTTCATATTTGTTTGGGAAATGTGCTCTCTTTTCGCCTGATCTTACTGACATTGTAGTTAAAATACAATTCAATTTTCCTCAGCAGGATTTAATAACTATTACAAATCATGACGTCTTTACTTTCCAAATAAAATAATTAAACAAAATGAAAATATTAACTTGCCTGACAATACTCTTTTACTCTCCACCTGTGGATTTTTACTAAAATACAACACTGCAGGCTGTTGTCACTGGCTTCCTGGCATCTGTGTGTCTGTGTCTGTCTGCATCTGTGCCGTGTCCGTCCGTGTCTTTGTCTGCGCCTGTGATCGCACTGAACCTGTCTGCCACCGACCTCACGTGATGCTACCGTGCTACCGCAGCGCCACCTAGAGCGTGGATAAGCAAACTGTCCCAGCGGCATTTGTTGCACGTATTTGGTCCGCATTAGCTTGTCGTAGGGGATCTACGTCCAAGCTCCGGTTCGGCTATCAATAGGGGAAGGGAGATGGACATTAACCTGGATTCAATGATGCATCCCTAACGTAAACCACGCCCTGATCTTGCAATATTTCTGCCTCCAAGAATGGTGAACTCATATCCTCTTTCTGACTTCACAGATCGAGGCTGTGACTGCCTTGATGAGGCGGCTTCGTCTCCAGCCTGATGCTCCTCCGCGCGCTGTGGCAGACGCTTGACGTCTGCAGACCACATGCAACTCCGAGGGAGGCGGTCAGCGGAACCACTGTCCCCAGCACCGTCCGCCTCCGTCCTCCGATTCTAGCATCGACGGTGGCGCCCCCTCACGGTCCTTCGAGGCTTCGCCGACAGATGGCGATAGATTTCTGCTCCGAATGAGTTCCGGGATCCTCTAGTTAAAACACTCACACGAGTTCCGACCTGCCTTTGGTTTAAAGTTGTGATTGCATACCGTGCTGCGTGGTCCCTGACCAATATCGTTATATGAACGCTCTATCAGACTGCCTGTGAGGCGAAACGCCGGTATTGTAGGAATATGCGTTAATTTCGATAATGTGTGCTATACTGGTTCCCCTCGCATAAGGCGTTATTTATAACTGTTATCTTCGACTGCCAAAATCCTCACTAACGTGTGGCTCCCCGTCCGATTATACGGAGGCCTGTGACGTTGCTTTTACCTCGGTCTGACAGATAGTGCTGGGCTGCTGACTACGGAACTCCGACTCCTTGCTCAACTCGCGATGCGCCAGCCATTTTTCGCCATCGGCACATCGTTATTGAAGGCTAGGGTGAGCTCATTCCTTTAAAGGGAAATAATGACCTTTTGATTTTGTTAGCAACAACTTCTTAGGGCTACCGTTATGGTTTTTAAAATTATTTTATTTAAATTTAAGAATTAAATAAAATTATTCCCAAATTCAAAGTTGTAAGTTTGGAAAAAATACAAAACAAGTACCTTGTGTACTTCATGAAGGTCATTGACAGATTGGTCCTTCCCTACCATTGTTTACATCGAGTGCGGCATTTTTGGAGGCTCTCTGACTTTTCCGATCAAACTGAGCGCTGCTCGGACACACGCTAGTAGCGCTAGTTGCGCTTTCGTTCTCCATGGCAACCAGGCGTCAGCCAATCAAAAGCCAGAAAGGGAATACGTTCTGGCTTTTCATTGGCTCACGCCTGGTTGCCATGGAGAACGAATGCGCTACTAGCGTGCGTTCGAGCATCGCTCTGATCCGTGAGGCAATCCGTGAAGCATCCGTGATGCATGACTGACTATCAGTATAAGTTATGAATAACAACAACATGCAAACTATACCAACTCGAATAAAATAAGGGCGGAATTAATTGAACCCCAGACAAGCTAGTATTCGCAAAGCACTCGGCACTGCGCCACAATAGCAAAAGGTGAGGGAAATGCATATTGGATACAATATTATTACGTCACAAGTTTCTGAAGTGTCAACTACTATGAAATACAGTGATAAAATACCTTTAATAATGATTAACAAGAAAATTCAAACTTAAAAACAATCATTTGAATAAGTCTTTAATTAGCTTTCAACTCAAAATCAGATATATTTTGCAATTCTACACAAGAATGGCACCAGTGACGTCATTAACAAAGGCTGCTACGGGACTTGGGTATACTAATCAGGAACAACTCGCCACAATGGTTAAGTGCGCCGAGAAGCATGACAATGACTTTGTAAACAAATCGCCGACGCTAAATAGGTCGCCGTCGATGTGCATCGATGAGCTTCCGATTTAATTGCCAGTTTTGTGTTATTGTTTGTTAGTTGTTTTTTTTCATGATAATATAAAGCATAATGTTATATACAGCCACAGACAAATTATACAATACTCCTAATGTTGAAAACAAATGAATCGATTTTCAAAATTGAGGGTCGCAACCACTAACTATGCCGCCGTTGATGTGCATCGATGAACTTCCGATTTTATTGCCACTTTTTCCAATCGCTGTTAGTTTTAGAAGATCGCCGGGCATATAATCACAACAAGCAGAACGCACAATATATTTTCCACTCCATTGCGTAAAAAAAAATACGGGAAAAGCCCGCAGTTTGATGAGGGCTAAAAGTACTTGCAAGTACCGGTCGTTAAAAGTGTGGAACGCTTATCAACTTTAACTTGAAATATCTTTCGGTAGGAAAGTTTTCATGCAAAATGTGATGAATTTACAATATATTTTTGTCTCGTCTGGCGATTGCAAGTGCTAACTCCATTTTTGTGGACAAAGGTCATTATTTCCCTTC
>JAXIVJ010009198.1:0-50000 GCA_036785665.1 Chirona hameri
GGCGGTCCGGTCGGCAGATCGATCGCGGCGGCATTGTAAAACCTGCCGAGCACCGCCGCCTGCCGACGCTCATTACGTCGGAGGCTGGCTGTCGTAATCACCCAATCAATGCGGCATTGTCAGTGACAGAGCTGCCGGCTTAACGGCGACACATTGCCGCGCGTTCCTCGCCGTCCGAGTTGTCGCCGCCGCGTCGGGTTCGTCGTCGGCGCGAGATGTTTGCCGCGATGGTCGCCAAGAGACGCTGCAATCGAACGTTATAGCGTGCGCGGCATGGAGCTACACGCTATCGAGTTGCCTTGGCTGCAGGGGGTAGTGGAGTATGTATGTGTTGGGTGTGCGGAGTGAAGCCCGGAGTGAAGCCCAGAGTGAAGCCCGGAGTGAAGCGATGGTTGGAAGCTAACCTGTGGTCTGCAGCGTGAAGCTGTGATTGGCTGATCCGAACACGTTGGAGGCGACACAGATGTAGACGCCGTCATCGGACGACACCAGCCGGGTGAAGACCAGCGCAGGGCCGTGGATCTGAACCCGCGCCGACTCCAGCACCGCGTGGCCACTCTGTCGGGGAGAGGAACGGTCAGATCGGTCAGTCCGCGGAGGCGGGGTCAACTCGACCGCACGAGCTTCCGCCGGCATGGTAATGCCAGCGAGCACGGCCTGGCAGCAGTAGCATTAGTCAAGCTATATTTTATGTTGCAAGTTGCCAGTTTACGAGCAATACAACTTCCAGCGTTATGTTCACGATGAATGGAAGTTCCAGCGTCTTGGCAAAGATAAATGCTTTGCTTGGTTATAAACGTTTGCGGTAGACATATTTCAAAACATGCGGGTTTATCGTATAACTTCCCTTACCCAAATATGTATAACCTCCGTGTTAAATGTGATGCTTATCACTGCATTCATTAAACAAATGGACCAAACATGTATGTAAAACTATTAGTAAATGAAAATGTTGCGATGAATGACAAATGTTGAAATAAAGTATTGAAGGAGAAATGCCGAAGTGAACGAACGAATGAATAAATGGAACATAAAAATCAATAAATAAACGAATTAAATGAAATGCATAAAAACTTCCCGAACTTCCTAAAACTAAAAACTGAACGAATGTATTCCCGGAACATTCTGGGAGCCTCACCTTGTACCACTTGACCTGCGGCTCGGGGTAGCCGGCCGTGGTGCAGGCCAGTCGGAGCCGGGAGCTGACCGGGCCGCGGACCGCGGCTCCGCTCGGCCGCTGCAGAAGGATGACCGGCGGCCGACCCAGCGAGGTCACCAGGTTATCCGCCGTGTCCCGGCCGCCGCCGCCCGGGCCCCGCCCGTCGTGCTGAGGAGACGACTTCGGATCTGCGGTGGGGAGGGTAGAGAGGTCAGCTGAGGTCACATGCAGATTTGAAAGTCCAGCCAGGGTCGCCTTGGTCCCCAGGCACAGAGGAAGCGTAAGTCAGTATCACGCCGTCGCGGTCACTCGATTCAAATAAGTTAGTCGAAGTTACAGAAATCAGCACAGCTGAGGTAACTTAGGCCAGTCATGCTGAGGCCGCAGAAGTCATCCGAGGCTAGAGGTCCCCCGGGGTCACAGCTGAATGCCACCGTCGTCGTCCGGCTGAACGGCCGCCTGATCGGGGTACAATCGGGCGCCGCGCGAGAGAACTGATAACCGTTTGACAAATGTGCCCCACTCTGAACAGCGAACACGCCCGGCGGCGATGCGTCAGCTCCAACAGATGAATGGCCGGCACGTTTTCCATTTTGGCGAGGTGTTTGCGTTGGCGCCGGGTCCGGGCCGACCGAGGGACCGTGTTCAGCAGGGCCAGACCGAGGCGCGGTGACGGCGCTCCGCCGATTACTCTGTGCGCCGCGAATCGTGAGCAGTTTTATCGCAGCGTCCGCCGCGCCGCTCTGCTCTCCCCCGCCGGCCCTGAATGCCGACTGCAATGGCGGAAAGCGTGCAATATGCATATGAATAGCACAAAGTTTAGAGTCTGGCAACGTCTCAAGTCGGGAAAATGCCGAAAGCGGCGGTGGTGGTCCGCGCCAGTAATGCCGCCGTGGCGAAACGGCGGCAATGGCGGCGCAGCCATTAACTTTGGACGTAGGTGCAAGGCAGCCGCCGTGTGTTACTCGCATCTCAAACACTGACATCAAAAGTGGTCCGCGCTAGTAATGCCGCCGTGGCGAAACGGCGGCAATGGCAGCGCAGCCATTAACTTTGGACGTAGGTGCAAGGCAGCCGCCGTGTGTTACTCGCATCCCAAACACTGACATCAAAGGGGTGCCGGCGAAGTCCGCCGTCGCCACTGATGGTCGTCCATCGGGGTAGGGGGGGGGGGGGTATGACCGGCTGTCCCGATAGAGACGCCACCGTAAGGACCTCTGTGTCCCCCTGGACTGAACCGGGTCGGTGTTTTCTGCAGTTAATGAAAGCAGGCAATTTATCGCTTTGTTTACATTTCAGTTCCGGCCTCATACACGAAGGTATACGCCGAAAAAGAACAAAGGCTCATCGGTTGCGAGAGATAATAGGCTGTCATACTGGGAGAGGCAAGTTGCAGGTAAACACATATGGCATATCGCATTCATTCCCCATTTGCGTGATGAGGCAATCCCGCGGGGAATACTCCAGTAAGCCTGAAGCATCCTCGCGATGTTGAAAGCAAATTGCGATGTGTTGTGAACCGGACCGAGGACCGCCGTGTATGCCAGCAGAGAGATAGGCCGACCGGCGACAAATATCCGGCGACATGCGTCCGGCGACATGTTCACCCACATCCGGCGCGGACATGTTCACCCATCCGGCGCGTTCATCCGGCGCGGATGTGGGTGATATTTGTCGCCGGACGCATCATCGGGCGGTCAGAGCAGCCACCGTGTTAGGGTGCAGTTCATATCTGTCGCGCGGCAGCACAGCACGGATTAAGCGATGATTAAACACTGATTCAACGTGGCTAATTCCGGATACCTTCTTTACCAAAAGTATAATTATATTAGAATACCATCATCGTTTATCAACATAGCTATTCGATGTTAATGGTTAAAAATAGTATATAAAAATAAAATTATATAAATAGTCGGGAATTAGCTACCATTAATTATTCGCTTATACGTCAATAATTGATATTCGATTAATGACTCAAAGGAATATGAATATATCATCAATATTATTACAATATTGAAATATTGCTGAATATGATGACGGCCAGCAGGACGAAATCAAACGTGTCGGAAGCGTTTGACTCGCAGCCGAATGTCTACATGCAAATGAATCGCACTTTTGGATTTAGCTAGGTGGTTCCTGACTCCAGATGTTAGCCATTCACGGATTATGTGCTGCCCCGCGACCAATCTGAGGTCACTGGTGGTCAACTCTATATATGCCTATGTATCTGACGTCACTGGTTCTGCATGGATCTGTATGCACTGAGCAGGACTGAGCAATGCTGTCGTCTTCGCGACATGATCCGCGTCTTCATTCATGCATTGCCTTTGGTACCTGCACGCAGGCGCGTCGCCACGAAATTTTGAGTGGGGGGGGAGGCGGACCCATAAGTCCATATTTTCCAGTCAACAATCAACATTATGGTACGCACTAGTGATGTCATTTTCAGAAAATTCCTGAAACTTGACCAAACCGATACCAATTTCATTGCTGACCGAAAACCAAACCGATTTTTCCCAACCCGAAAATAACCGATTTTTGACCGACTTTCAATATTGGTGTAAGAGGTTGGCAAGCGTTACTTTGCACATGCAGGTGCATTTTTTTCGGGAAAGAAATACCTCAATAAGCCGTAATAGTATTGATGATCAGAATCCAAATGAATTGCTTGACATTCTTATTTCCCAGCTGGATACCTGCAAAACATGCCGAACTTCCTGCACAAAAAGGTGGCCGGTCTGATGCATATCGCTGACTTGCTTGACCGAAACATACCTACAATTTGTTCTCTGACCAACCAATTACCGATTGGTATTGGATTTTTTTAGGTATACCAAAATTTTGGTTACCAAATGACATCACTAGTACACACGCATTCAGAAGAGCCGACTCTATTTCCCTTCCTTCATTTTCATTGAACTATTTTAATGAGGATCACCAGAACTCTTACTTCGTGTCTTTTCCTTCTTCCAGATATTAATCATTTGACACATTAAGTTTTATCTACATTACGCTGCAGCCTGAAACCAACTCTGTTCCATCGCCTTAGCGCTTACCAGGAATGCGTCAGGAATCCTACAAGTCAAAGTTCGCTGGTGGAATTGTAATGTTCTTATGAAAGAGCATGTCTCAGTGATGGTGACTTCATGAACAAAATCGTTGAGAAAGATCTGTAGAAGGAACAGGACCCAGTTGATTGTTGCGATGACGGATGCGGTCGCTAAAGCCGCGAAAGAATGCGCCTGGCGCGGTTATTTCACTCTTACCGCCTCAGGTAGACTTCTTAGCCCGTTCGCCGGCACTGCTATTTTTCCAGTTCTCGACATATTTCTCACTATCCATATTTTCATCCCCGCAAACCAAAACATATCCTCAGTTGTAAACATGCTGTTCACCCTTGAGATGAATGCACTTCAGGTTGTCAAAGATGTTCTGTTACATACAAAAATTACACCTATATGGACACAATGTGTCAGCCAAATTCTGGTCTGACGCAGGGTTCTATGTCAGATGCCAGTGGCGTACTGAGTATACGGTCATTCAGGGCATGACCTGGTCTTTTGGACCCGAGGCGCCCATGCAAAGCTGGCGCCCCTCCGATCAGTGACGGCGCCCCTTCGGCTAGCGACGGCACCCCCTCCAGCCAGTGACGGCGCCCCTCAGTCCGTCCGTAGGCGCCCCCCCCCCCCCCTGCACAATTTTCGCCAATATTGGTGGCGCCCCTGTCGATCGGGTGGCGCCCGTCAAGGCTGTATCAAGGATGTATCCAATTTGTGTCGTCCCAAGAATTCTGCCCCGCATCGTTTTGAGCAATGACAAAAATATTTTTTCTCTCTCAAATAATGTAGATTCTTAGCATAAATACCTTAAAGGGAATGTTTCACCTTTGTATTGGTTTTGAACTGAGATAGCCATTATCGTTGGCCGTTATTGAAATGTTGAAAATAATAAGGTCATTTTCCCCAAAACTTATCCGCTTTTAAGAAATTAAATTTATAGTTTGCAAAATGGGGTCTAGGCTAGTGCCGCCACTGATTGGCTGACAGCGACTTTTTCAGCCAATCCCACTTTCTCAGCCAAGAGAGCCAATCAGCGGCGGTTTATAGCTCAATAATGACGTCATCATCCCAAATTTAAAAACTTAATTTGTATAAAGCTAAGTGACTTTCGAGAGAAAATTATCACCATCGTTTTCAGCAGCACTTGCTTCATATTTTCGACTACAACCAGCGTATATTTGACAACTTTCAGAAAGGTGAAACATTCCCTTTAAAGGGAGATAATCACCTTTTCCCACAAAAATGGAGTTAGCACCCGAAATCGATAGACGAGGCCAAAATATGATGTAAATTCATCACATTTTGCATATAAACATTCCTACCAAATGATATTGGCAGTTTCCTACCGATAAGCGGTCCCCGCTTATATTGGTCGGCACTCAGCAAGTACTCGGTAACGAATTCAGTAAATTAGCCTCCCCACGCATTGTTATTTATCATGAAGGTATGCAATATGTGTCCTGCCTCGTGGCGACGCCCCTGCCACTCTACCTTTTGCGAATATGTGCCAAACTTTTATGAACAATCAACAATCATTTGAAAAAAGTGTATTGAAATCGTCAGTTTAGCTTGACACCGGACGGCAACCTATTTAGTGCCGGCGATTTGTTTATAGCCCATTCAACAACGTTGAACAGATTGCTTGATTGATTGATGTTGCGCTTTCCAATAGTGGAGGGAAAATACCGATTATTAATTTTCTCAAACTTCCAACTTTGAATTAGGGAATAATTTTATTGAATTATTAAATTTAGATCACATCATTTTAATACCATAACAGTAGCCAAAGAAATTGTTGCTAACAAAATAAAAAGGTGATTATCTCCCTTTAAGGTTTGAATCGCCGTTGTAGCGGGGGGCCAGCCCCCCCCCCCCCCCCACCCACACCCACACCCACACCCACACCCACACCCACACACACACACACACTTTTTTTTAGAGTGGGGGGCCGGACCCCTGCTGCCCCCCCCCCCCCCCCCCCCGTGGCGACGCCCCTGCCTACACGACTATGAATCTATAGAACCAGGTCACACTTTTCCTTGCACCATGGTCGACGGTTGTGATCGTGAATGTCTTTGATATTCTCTGAAATAGACTGTTTATGGGAATATCGCGTGAGGCATCCCATAAAAGCTGCCCAGAGAGCTGAGAGAGTCGGTGAAGATTGCGGAAGATTCTCCGTAAAACTGCAAGATACGGTCAAGACACATTAACATTGCAATAACCTCTGCAGTGAAGACGGATACCTCTTTCGTCCGTGATTTACGACCGTTTCGCGTGGTCTGTACGTATAAGCACAGCCGCGTAGTGCGCTGGAGGACCTATCCGTGTAAAAATATGTGAAATCCCAGCCACCACCAGTCCCTAGCGTCATTTACCACACCACCACACTCACCGATCACGAACAGCTCCGTGGCCACTCTCATCGTGCCGAAGCCGTTGACGGCGATGCAGACGTAGACGCCGGCGTCATCGGCGGTGACGCGAGAGACGCGCAGCATGTTCTCATGCAGACTGAAGCGCTCCCAGGCGTCGAGGATCTGCGTGCCGTCCTTCTTCCACTCGAGCATGGGCGGCGGCGTGGCGGCCACGGGGCAGCTGAGTCTGACATCGTCCCCCAGACGCACCACCAGGTGGGGAGAGACGCGCTGCGTCAGCACCGGCGGACCTGCCCGACAGAGAAGGGGGGGGTCAACCACGGGACCTCAGGTACCTAAGAGCACCGGCGGACCTGCCCGACAGAGGGGAGGGGGGGGGGTCAACCACGGGACCTCAGGTACCTAAGAGCACCGGCGGACCTGCCCGACAGAGGGGGGGGGGGGGGTCAACCACGGGGCATCAGGTACCTAAGAGCACTGGCGGACCTGCCGGACGACGGGGACAGGGTTAATCACGGGATCTCAGGCTAGGTAGACTCAGGGGTCATTCGAATGAAGGGCCAGATCATGGGACAGATTGGAACGGTTCAGCACCATGCGCTGCATCAAACTAGACATACAAAGACCTGCACACGGTCTCGTACACAAATCAGTATCGATATATTTCCGACGTAGTCACGCTGGAAGAGGTCACAGTCCTGTCCGAGTCACTAATGCCGGGGTCAGGAGGAGATCTGCAGCCGGGCTCGGACAGATCAACATCCGACTGCAGCGCTCCCGCTTCAGCTGTCTAAACTGACAGACACCACTAACACGTCGTCATTCGTTAAAACATCCAGCCGCTAAATTATGATTTATGAATAACTGCACGCGCGTTATCTGGACATTAACTAACCGTGACGTGACGTGACGTGGCAGCTGGCGCGGCGGGAGAGCCGTCCAAACGTGCGGCGTCATCGGTCGGGGGCCGGCGGCCGCCATCAGATGGGCCTGACCGAGGTCATCGGACCGCCATCTCTGCCGGAGCTAACGTTAACTCTGGCCCCCTGCTGGCCTGCTACTGAAGCCGTCTGGCTGCCATCCTTGTCAGAAAGCTCTGACTTACTCAGTTCCCAGTCTGTCATAGAGGTCATCTGATCGCCATGCCTGCCGGCCGATAACTCGACTAACTCCGTCCGTTCTAACTCCAGCCGATAACTCGACTAACTCCGTCCGTTCTAACTCCAGCCGATAACTCGACTAACTCCGTCCGTTCTAACTCCAGCCGATAACTCGACTAACTCCGTCCGTTCTAACTCCAGCCGATAACTCGACTAACTCCGTCCGTTCTAACTCCAGCCGATAACTCGACTAACTCCGTCTTGTTCCCAGCCTGCCGCAGATGCACCGCCACCGCCGCCCGGTCCGTGTCTATGAACCACTGACTCCGCTAAAACCCTGGGCATCTGGACACCTGGGAAGCAGTTCCACTCCAACTTGTCCCATGCCAGTTACCCGGGGAGTCATCCGACTGCGGCAGGTTCACATGCCGGTCACACGGCCGTCCGGCTGAGCTTGGCCTGCGGTTCGGCTCTGCGGCGGCATTTGGCGTGATTTGGCGGCCAGCGCTGGCGCGCGCGACAGCAATTAGAGAGAATTA
Organism: Chirona hameri; assembly: GCA_036785665.1. Taxonomy (NCBI): domain Eukaryota; kingdom Metazoa; phylum Arthropoda; class Thecostraca; order Balanomorpha; family Balanidae; genus Chirona; species Chirona hameri. The sequence continues at coordinate 8,236 of JAXIVJ010009198.1, forward strand.
GTGGCGGTGGCGGTGGCCGGAGCCGGGACGGTACGGTGGCCGGGGACGGGCGACGTGCGCCGGATTAGCCGCAGTCCGCAGAAATGCCGCGCCTCGGGCGGGCTTCGGCGGCGGTCAGCCACCGGCTCAGTGGACGGCTGTGGCGCGTGCCTCTCTGTCCGTGTCCTGCCTGGCTGCAGGAGGGACAGCACTCTGAGCCGGGCCCGGGAGTCGGGACAGCACCCTGAGCCGAGCCCGGGAGTCGGGACAGCACCCTGAGCCGAGCCCGGGAGTCGGGACAGCACCCTGAGCCGAGCCCGGGAGTCGGGACAGCACCCTGAGCCGAGGGCAGACAGCCGGCGGTATTGACAGCAGGAACTCTTTCGCCCAATCGGTGTGGGCGAAAGAGTCCGTCATGTAGCTTGATGGCACAGGCTTCTGCTCGTGAAACTTCTGTTCACGTGATTGCTGAAAGTTCGTTGAATCGTGTTGGGGTGTGGTTAAATACACAACTGATTACGGTCGCTGCACTTAGCCGTTAGTTGCGCCTGTCTCAGCGGTATTGACACCGTGATACACTGATGCACACTCAGCATGATGATAGTACTCAGCACTCCACTTACTGCATTTGATGTGTACTATCTAAAGCCTCACAAATGTGATGCTCTTCGGCTCGCTGGTTTATCTGATCAATGCTCACAGACACCGCTCCTGTTCGCTTCACTTCACAGTAACTATGACAAACGACCCGCATCACCGGTTGGAGCGTGGATAAATGCCCCAGTCTCAACCACTGACACCTCGGCATACCTGGCGGTCAGTTTTCCCTCCGTCCGGGCCGCGACGGTCCCCGGTGACGTCACAAAACCAACAGCCGGCCGTCGCGGTGTTCGTTATAACCGGCAGCTCGTAAAAGCTATCGCGCCTATCGCCGCGCCAGAGAGGGCCTCAGCCACTTTTTAGCAATTAAGATACCGGTTTTGACAGATAGTGAGCGACCGGGGACATGCGGTCACACCCGAGCGTCACCGCCGAGCGTCGGCCACTCGGCGGCTCGGCAGGAGGCCGCCTAGAGAGGCCGAGGCCAGGGCCAGGGCCGGGGCCGGGGCCGGGGCCGGGGCACTGCTACCTGACGAGGCTTGAGAGCAGGTAGTCATGATTAGAAGCAGAGGCGACATAATCAGCTTCAACTACACTATACATGTTTCGGCTCGCCGGCCAACGCTGGGCTCCCCAAGTGATATAGCGGAACTAATTGCACAATGTACGCCTATGTTAGTGTGCCGACGACCGACGTGTCGTGTATTGTATATAATTATGCATGCATGTGGCGGCAGCTCCGTACAGCTCCTTGCCTTCATACGCATACCACGCGTGCAGGTTCTCGTCTCACTACTTTCGTCTCCCTTATGTCGGCTCCCGGACCCCGGCTCCCGCCTCCCGCCTCCCGCCTCCCGCCTCCCGCCTCCCGCCTCCCGCCTCCCGCCTCCCGCCTCCCGCCTCCCGCCTCCCGCCTCCCGCCTCCCGGCTCCTGGCTCCCCCAGCGGCCCGGCGTCACGACGTCACATCCGGCCGCGGCACGTGTCCCGGCGGTGATGGGAGCCGGGGAGCCGGGGAGCCGCGCCGCTGTACCGGCACCCCTCCAAACAATGCGACGCATTGCAGGCGCGCGCACGCGCTCGCGCCGAAAAACAAGACGTCGCCGTTCCGTTTCCGCGCCAAATAAAGATGTCGGCGCCGGCGTGCATTTCTGCGCGAAATAAACATGTCGCGCGGCTATTGGACTGCGACCGTGGCGGGTAAACAGGGCACAGCAGGTGTACGGTCGCAGGAAGGTCGCAGAACAGGTACGCTGGATGATGGTCGGTCGGTTAGCTAGCTGGGCTGAATTCTGACCACGCCTCCCGGCGACCTTGCGTTTTATCGTCTCCAGTGCAGGTAATGCGCTGAAATGGCGATCAAACTCAGGCTGGTCTTCGAAAACAGGACGGCAAACACACCCTTTGTCAGAAGTGGTGCGCGGTTTGATCTGCTAAAATGGAGCATCGCGGTGTACTTTAGCTCCTGCTGAAGTTTTTGCCGCTTGGTGCCCGTTTGCTAGGTAAATATTTGCTGGCAGGCCTTTAAGTGCACGTCTGTCGCTTCTTTGCTTTGGAGCCGAAAATAATGGGCCTGACATAAGGACAGCATGGCTGCTGTCGATTGATCAGATAGAGAATCGTCGGACAGCTCCTAACCAGTCGGCAGTTAGTAGTTACAGTCATCGTGGGCTGAGCCGCATACAATGCCGCCGTTTATGCTGGGCGTTAGCGCTTTTAGGGCCATCACTAGCGGTGGATTAGAGCGATAAACTCATGGCGAATGACTTCACGCCTGTCCAGCGTGAGTATTCTCCGCTGAAATGACTAGTCAAGCCTGACAGGGCGGTGTTCGCAGAGTAACCGCAGACGAACCCTTCAGCGCCGCACCGCAGCGTATCGCGTGCCATCGCCATGCAGCGCCATCGTGAAGTCGGGGCCAGATAGAACCGCACGGAGAGAGATGGAGATGTCGGCGAGAGGCGGCGGCGTTATGATGACATCAGTCGTGAGAGCTGGGCTGGGCAGGGCGGACAGACAGACAGACAGGGATGTGCGGCCCAGGCAGGCGATGGCAAATAGACAGAGGCTGAACGGCGGCCGGCCCGGCCCGCTCGGCCGTGTACATGACACTAAATCAACCAGCGCCGACCAAGATAAACGAGCGTGGCGCAAAGACAACATGGTCACCGTGAGCCGAATACCAGATGAGCCCCGACCGACGGCTCATCAGCCCGACGCCACGCGGCGAGACGGACCGGGAGACGGAGCAGGAGATGGACCGGGAGACGGACCGGGAGACGGACCGGGAGACGGACCGGGAGACGGACCGGGAGACGGACCGGGAGACGGACCGGGAGACGGACCGGGAGACGGTGGAAGACGGACCGGGAGACGGACCGGGAGACGGACCGGGAGACGGACCGGGAGACGGACGGGGAGACGGACCGGGAGACGGACCGGGAGACGGACCGGGAGACGGACCGGGAGACGGACCGGGAGACGGACCGGGAGACGGACCGGGAGACGGTGGGAGACGGACCGGGAGACGGTGGGAGACGGACCGGGAGACGGACCGGGAGACGGACCGGGAGACGGACCGGGAGACGGTGGGAGACGGTGGGAGACGGACCGGGAGACGGACCGGGAGACGGACCGGGAGACGGACCGGGAGACGGACCGGGAGACGGTGGGAGACGGTGGGAGACGGACCGGGAGACGGACCGGGAGACGGACCGGGAGACGGACCGGGAGACGGACCGGGAGACGGACCGGGAGACGGACCGGGAGACGGTGGGAGACGGACCGGGAGACGGACCGGGAGACGGACCGGGAGACGGACCGGGAGACGGACCGGGAGACGGACCGGGAGACGGACCGGGAGACGGACCGGGAGACGGACCGGGAGACGGACCGGGAGACGGACCGGGAGACGGACCGGGAGACGGACCGGGAGACGGACCGGGAGACGGTGGGAGACGGACCGGGAGACGGTGGGAGACGGACCGGGAGACGGACCGGGAGACGGACCGGGAGACGGACCGGGAGACGGTGGGAGACGGACCGGGAGACGGACCGGGAGACAGACCGGGAGACAGGCGGCGGTGGGAGACGGGTGTGGGTGCAGGGTGCTGGGTGCAGGGTGCTGGGTGCAGGGTGCAGGGTGCAGGGTGCTGGGTGCCGGGTGCCGGGTGCAGGGTGCAGGGTGCAGGGTGCAGGGTGCAGGGTGCAGGGTGCAGGGTGCAGGGTGCAGGGTGCAGGGTGCAGGGTGCAGGGTGCAGGGTGCAGGGTGCAGGGTACAGGGTACAGGGTGCAGGGTGCAGGGTGCAGGGTGCAGGGTGCAGGGTGCAGGGTGCAGGGTGCAGGGTGCAGGGTGCAGGGTGCAGGGTGCAGGGTGCAGGGTGCAGGGTGCAGGGTGCAGGGTGCAGGGTGCAGGGTGCAGGGTGCAGGGTGCAGGGTGCAGGGTGCAGGGTGCAGGGTGCAGGGTGCAGGGTACAGGGTGCAGGGTGCAGGGTGCAGGGCGCAGGGTGCAGGGTGCAGGGTGCAGGGTGCAGGGTGCAGGGTGCAGGGTGATGGGTGCTGGGTGCAGGGTGATGGGAGGCGCTCCCATGCACAGAATGAGCGTGCAGTTCTCCGGTGCATGCGAAAGTTTCCGTGACAAGACATCTGTATCAAAACAATGGGCGACACAAACAGGATCCACTCAAGCAATGGGGTCTCAGCCACTTCCGTAATCCGTTATCTTCACGAAACCCCGTCACGCTACTGCTAAGAATTTAACACGTTGACATTAAACTTAAACATTGATTTACATTTCGAGAAAGCGAACAGTTATGGTCCAGTTGTTCCCTAACATACGTGTTCGGGCATGTGATTGAGTACTCTCTAAACAGTGTCTAAATCCTCTTCTTCCCGCCAACCCTCGTGTGAACCATTTGACCCCGCCGGCAGCTGCACCCCTCACACTCCACCCTGATTCCCGCCAACCCTCGTGTGAACCATTTGATCCCGCCGGCAGCTGCACCCCTCACACTCCACCCTGATTCCCAGTAGGGAGCCTAGCCTCCACGCCGCCCTTCCTGGGACGCCCGGCCGCCCGTCGTGTCGCGTCGCGATTTATGCGCGCGCGTGTGTCGTTTTTGCGCCTGTGGCGCGGCTGCGGCCCGGTCGCGGCCCGGTCGCGGCCCGGTCGCGGCGGGCCGGTCGATTTATCGCGTGTCACCGGCGCTCGGTGGCGCGCTAAAGAACGGCGCGTATAAATACGGCGGAACAATACAAGGCGCCGTGAAAAACGGCCATGGCGCCGGCCCGATAGGGCACGCTCAATCGCCGCTGATGAATGTCGGTCGGTTGGCAGGCGCGAGGCGAACTGAGGCGGCGCGGGGCGGTGTAGGGCGGACTGGGGCGGACTGGGGCGGACTGGGGCGGACCAGACCCGGCCGGAGATGGGAGGAGACACAGTCTGGCCAGGGATGGGAGGAGACACAGTCTGGCCGGAGATGGGGAGACACAGCCTGGCCGGAGATGGGAGGAGACACAGTCTGGCCGGAGATGGGAGGAGATGGGAGGAGACACAGTCTGGCCGGGGATGGGAGGAGACACAGTCTGGCCGGAGATGGGGGAGACACAGCCTGGCCGGAGATGGGAGGAGACACAGTCTGGCCGGGGATGGGAGGAGACACAGTCTGGCCGGAGATGGGGGGAGACACAGTCTGGCCGGAGATGGGAGGAGACACGGTCTGGCCGGAGATGGGAGGAGAAACAGTCTGGCCGGAGATGGGAGGAGACACAGCCTGGCCGGAGATGGGAGGAGACACAGTCTGGCCGGAGATGGGAGGAGATGGGAGGAGACACAGTCTGGCTGGATGGAGCTGAAGGACGCCCGCAGGCTGCCCGGCCGCAGTTGGCTCCCTCAGGTTGGTTCCAGCACCGCTGGCTGGTTGTGACGAGCGTGCCACTCACGTTACGTGACGTGACGGGCGTGCCACTCACTGCTGCTGCTGCTGCTGCTGATGTCTGTCGGCTGACCAGCTGGCGTTCTAAAAGCATAGCTCACTTTAGCAAAGGGTTAACTGACATTCGGGGTCTGTAGCACTAAGACGGCGAGTGCTGCTGCAGGGCCTGCTACCCTGCTACTACCCTCTCCAGCTGATGAGACCGGCTGGGACCGCCCGTGGAGCCGCTCCCCACCACGGCTCCTCCCTGGTCCGTCCATGGCCCGTCCGTGACCGCCCGTGGCCGCCCGTGGTCCGCCCGTGGTCCGCCCGTGGCCGCCCGTGGTCCGCCCGTGGTCCGCCCGTGGTCCGCCCGCAGACCGCCCGCAGATCGGCCGGGAAGACCGCCAATAAAAAGCGCCGGTCAGTTTATCTGTGACATTTACATGAGGCGAACGGCGGCCGCGCGCCCAGCGGTGGCCAGTAATTGAATTAAGCGTGCCGGGAATCTGCACAGCGCAGCTGCCCATGGCAGGCCCTGATGGAGGACCCATGCGGTCTGAGCCGGGCTTTAACAAAAGCCACCGACCGATCGAGTCCCTAGCAGAGACTATTGGAAAATCCGACACGGGTTTCGGATGTGCAATGGGCGATTACCGGTGAGATATGTCAGCATAATGCATGTTTAAAAGTGTCTAAATGTTTAAGAGTGCATGCAAATGTTATGAACATAAGCACGAAATACTTCATCTACAAAAATATGTGACCATTTAATCAAAATATAAAAAGTAACTATCTAATCCCAGAAAATTTACGACGCGAGGTAAATACGGACTTTAAATCAGGGGAAGCGACATAACCATACGACATCGATTGAATTTTGATATTATGTCGTGCCAGGTCGATCCCCTTCTCGTAGATCAAAATATCTGACGTATTATTGATAACCTGATCAACCTGTCCGCTTCCATTTAAGTTGGCTGCAGCCCACCCGCTGATCGTGGCTGCCAGGCTGGGCCGAGTCCAGTCGATACCCCGATATATAGGCCACCAGAACGGCTCCAGAACTGATGAAACCGCCTGAAGCACGTCATCGTTAGCGATGAACTTTAGGTACTCGGTCCGGTCATCTGTCGCGTGGATCGGGGAGGCTAGACTGTGCCGGCCGGGCCGCCTGGAACCGCAAAACGCAACCGCCGGAATGCACAAGCCATGATCCGATGTCGTCATTTTATTAACGACTTCCGGTCTGGGTGGAGAGTCATCGTGTGATGTTGCAAATACTTCACACATGATTAAAGCAAGTCAATATTATCGTGGCGATATCCGTTGAAGTTTTCAAACGTGGGTCAACAAAATCAAAGGCAAAATAAATTCATCAAAAGATTACGCAGTAAGATCAGCAGATTCCGCAGCTTTTAGGTCCACTTTGTCCACTTTGTCCACTTTGCTATCATCAGAGTAGAAGTCCCTTCAATTTTCGTTGGGAGGTATAGGACCCAGGGCACCATCAGCTCTTCTGGTTCCGGCTCACTTTATTGTGGCTAGACCGCCGTAAGCAGCCACCGCTTGATATCAGCTACTCAAATAGGTATTTCGTAAAAAGGTTCGCTCATTCGTAGCAATACGGAAACGTTATAAAAGCAGGTTGTGAATGTGATCTCGACAACTCAGAGCAGCTGCCAATTTTCCAGTCGGAAGTTTTAACAACTTGTTTCCCCTTTGATTTTCATGCTTCAAATATTACGTCCGACTGGTATTGAAGTTTACCTTTGATTGGGGATTATTTATCTACGTCTTTGATGCAGCGCTGCCTATTTACTTTCATCATCCCCGAGACTTTAACTCGGCAGTCCCGAGTTTGATCGGTGATCGACGAGGACCTGCGGTGATGGGGGACTGCACCCGGAGGGAGGCACCTTCTCCGGCGGTATAATCATTTAAAATAATGCTGCAGTTGAGACCGTAGTGGCATACTCAAGGAAAACTGTTGCTGCCACATGAAGAGTTCATAGTCCACTGTTAATAGTGTATGCGAAGAACTAGACAGCGTTGCTATTCGGCTTTCTTCCTGGATGAAGTAATCAATAATTAATTAATTAAGTTTTGGATACCAGACTCACCATTTACTGAATGACATAATAATCAACTGCGTTGGTAACTGACCGAAGAACGAACGAGGCAACTGCATTGACAAACGGCACAATCAACAGCAGCTGAAGCACACCTACCTACCTATTCAACCGACTCAACACAGAACTATCTCACCAACTGACAAGCACCTGGTCCGGTCTGGTCTGGGAACCATGGAGCACACCTACCTACCTATTCAACCGACTCAACACATAACTATCTCACCAACTGACAAGGACCTGGTCCGGTCTGGTCTGGGAACCATGGAGCATACCTACCTACCTATTCAACCGACTCAACACATAACTATCTCACCAACTGACAAGGACCTGGTCCGGTCTGGCCTGGGAAACAGCCCACATGACTGACTGGCTGACGACAGCGGAAAACACACAGCCAGCTCATTTCGCCACGCCACGGCATGGCTAAATCAACAGCTCAGTCCGATAGGAAGGTCGTGCCATAACTCAAGCTGCAGTGCAGCGCAAACGTTTACGGCCGCCAGCCAGCCAGCCATGCAATCCACCTGAGGGCGTGATAAGTCCGGCGTAATGAACCATAAACGGAACGTCCGAAAACGTTGCAGCCTTTGTTCGGGAACACACGATAATCACCCGAGCGGAGTGCAGACCGAGCCTGTTACAACCGGAGTGAGCCGGGCAGTGCCGGGCAGTGCCGGCAGACTCTCTGTGCGCTGCAGTCGCTGGCCGGCCGGGAGGAGGGGAGGAGGGCGCCCGGCCGGGAGGAGGGGGAGCCTGGCAGAGTGGCTGCAGCGATACACTGACCACTGACCAGGCGGGCTGAACCGAGACACTCAGTCGCCAATGGCATTGACTCGGAGCTGGCCGTTAGCAGCGGAGCAGCCAAAGCTGCTGCGGGACTGGCCGCCAGCTGTCAGACAGAGCTGGTAGTCCGCCACCCGTCAACCGACTGCTGTCAGACAGAGCTGGTAGTCCGTCACCCGTCAACCAGCCGTCAACTCTTCATTTAGGCCATCAGTCCGTCTGTCTGTCCGTCAATCCTCCAACCCGTTAGCCCGTCTGTCCGTCTGTCCGTCCGTCCATTTGTCCTGCTCCCGGAGACATAAGGGTCAATGTTTGACCGCGCCGTGGCAAACATAGACCTCCATTAGGCTGGCCCGGGGACGGCGACAGAAATATGATGCATCCCGCCAGGTATATATGTATATGGACCGATGACCAGATGCTGGGAAATGGGAACACCAACATGCAAAAAAAAACGGGTTGAATGTATCGCATAGTTTATGCATTGCCAGCTGCAGAAGTCATCATTGAGCCGAGCGAAATTGACGTTTGATTATGTGCTGTGCCGCACACTGTTTTCCAATAATCCAGCAATCAACCACGAACGTCGAAACCGATCCATATCATTCACGGTCGCGCGTCACGGAGACCCAAGGTGACCGGGCGGTGACCCGCAGTGACCGGGCGGTGACCTGGCTGTGAACGAGCGGTGACCTGGCTGTGACCTGGCTGTGAACGGGCTGTGACCGTGCGATGACCGTGCTGTGACCGGGCGGTGACCTGGCTGTGAACGAGCGGTGACCTGGCTGTGACCTGGCTGTGAACGGGCTGTGACCGTGCGATGACCGTGCTGTGACCGTGCTGTGACCGGGCGGTGACCTGGCTGTGAACGAGCGGTGACCTGGCTGTGACCTGGCTGTGAACGGGCTGTGACCGTGCGATGACCGTGCTGTGACCGTGCTGTGACCGGGCGGTGACCTGGCTGTGAACGAGCGGTGACCTGGCTGTGACCTGGCTGTGAACGGGCTGTGACCGTGCGATGACCGTGCTGTGACCGGGCGGTGACCTGGCTGTGAACGAGCGGTGACCTGGTTGTGACCTGGCTGTGAACGGGCTGTGACCGTGCGATGACCGTGCTGTGACCGTGCTGTGACCGTGCTGTGACCGGGCGGTGACCTGGCTGTGAACGAGCGGTGACCTGGCTGTGACCTGGCTGTGAACGGGCTGTGACCGTGCGATGACCGTGCTGTGACCGGGCGGTGACCTGGCTGTGAACGAGCGGTGACCTGGCTGTGACCTGGCTGTGAACGGGCTGTGACCGTGCGATGACAGTGCTGTGACCGGGTGGTGCCCAGTCTGTGACGCGTATATACATCGGACAACTGATTTACGACGTGGGGTATTTCGTGGGATATTTAGCCCTGCAAAATGACCCATGGCCGTGGTGGAAACAGCCATATTTCAACCAAGCATTGCTCCTGCTACTGCGAACTTCACGCCTACGATTAGAGCCCTTCATGGGACACATTTTCAGTCCCCATTCCGTTCCAGCCCATTCAGCCAGACCCAAACCCGTTACAATCCAAATCCAAATCCGAATTCATAATTGATGGGGCTCCCATTCCCACTCGTTTCAGCATATTTCACTTTTTGGTGGTGTTACAAAATGATATGGTCTGTCCCAAACCCCCGTTCCAACTTCCAACCCGTTACATTTCCAAAAATGGCCCCATTCCCACCCATCTCCATCCCGTTCCATGGGTCACATGGGGATTCCCATTCCATGAAGGGCTCTACCTACGATCCTCCGTTCCGGAGATCTTCAAATCGGCTGACGCGTAAACCAGAACTGTTGAACGTCCGTGAAGCTTTAGCGACTTATTCAACGACTTATTCAGCGACGGATTCAGATTTGCCCCAAACCTCCAGCCCAATGTCAATTCTGGCACGCTGATCACGAATATGACCTTCATTTTGCTGTTCAAGGTCACCTTCAAGGTCAAATTCAATGTCAAAGGACGGGGTACCGCATAACGTCCCGAATTTATTGCCGGATCCTTTACAAAGTGGTCTCAGATGATAGACAGGGTCCATATATAACGTACATGACCGTGACCTGACCCGTGTGCCGTGACCTTTGACCTTGGGGGTCAAATTATAGGTCAAAAGACGGGGTACCGCATAACGTCCCAAATTTATTGCCGGATCCTTCCAAAAGTGGTCCCAAATGATAGACAGTGTCCATATCTAACGTCCGTCACCGTGACCTGACCCGTGGCCCTTGACCGTGGCGGTTAAATTATAGGTCAAAGGACGGGGTACCGCATAACGTCCCGAATTTAAGGCAGGATCCTTTCCAAAATGGTCCCAGATGATAGACAGGGTCCATATATAACGTTCGTCACCGTGACCTACCCCGTGACCTTTGACCTTGGAGTTCAAATTTGAGGTCAAAGGACGGGGTACCGCATAACGTCCCGAATTTATGGCGGGCTCCTTTCCAAAGTGATCCCAGATGATAGACAGGGTACACACTAACGTCCGTCACTGTGACCTGACCCAGTCCTTTCACCTAGAATTTGACCTCCAGTTGGAGGTCAAATTCTTCAATTGGAGGTAAAATTCGAGGAGAAAGGACGGGTCAGGTCACGGTGACGGACGTTAGATGTGGACCCTGTCTATCATCTGGGACCACTTTTGGAAGGATCCGGCAATACATTCGGGACGTTATTGGGTACCCCGTCCTTTGACCTTGAATTTGACCTTGAAGATAACATTGAACAGCAAAATGAATGTCATATTCGTGATCAGCGTGCCAGAATTGACCTTGGGCCGAGGTTGGGCCAAATCTGAATCCGTCGCTGAATAAGTCGCTGAATAAGTCGCTAACTTCATGGATGTTCAACAGTCCTGGTTTATGAGTCAGCCGATTTGAAGATCTCCGGAACGGAGGATCGTAGGTGTAAAGTTCATAGCGGTAGTAGCAATGCTTGGTTGAGATATGGCCGTTTCCACTACAGCCATGGGATATTTTCCAGAGCTAAATATCCCACTAAATACCCTACGGCGGAAATCAGTTGTCCGATGTATACACGCGTCTGTGACCAGTCTGTGACAAGTCTGTGACCAGTCTGTGACAAGTCTGTGACCAGTCTGTGACCAGTCTGTGACCTGGCAGTGACCAGTCTGTGCCCAGTCTGTGACCTGGCAGTGACCTGGCAGTGACCTGGCAGTGACCTGGCAGTGACCTGGCGGTGACCGTGCGGTGACCAGGCAGTGACCGTGCGGTGACCATGCGGTGACCGTGCGGTGACCGTGCGGTGACCGTGCGGTGACCGTGCGGTGACCGTGCGGTGACCGTGCGGTGACCGTGCGGTGACCGTGCGGTGACCGTGCGGTGACCATGCGGTGACCGTGCGGTGACCGTGCGGTGACCGTGCGGTGACCGTGCGGTGACCGTGCGGTGACTGTGCGGTGACCGGGCGGTGACCGGGCGGTGACCGGGCGGTGACAGGGCGGAGAGACCGTCTGTACCAGTCGGAGCCGTCACACTGTCATCAGCAGCAGCGCCACCGCCGCAGGATCAGGCCAGCATCAGCGCCGCTGCTGCTGCTGATCGTAAACGCTCGATATGGCCACGCTCTGGCCCGGTCAGCTTCAGAGGGCGGCCTCTTCACGGACGCTGACCGGCGGTCCAGCCTGACGGCGGCGCCGGCTCGGCGGGCGGCGGCGCGGCGGTCAAGCGGTGTGCAGGGCCGCCCGGGGTCGGCGGCAGACGGGCGGCCGGTCAGATTGGGAGGGACGAGAGCAGCGCAGAGTGGCACTCCACCCCGGCGTCTGTGCTTGTTGGCAGTTTGTCTCGCCGGCAATCTGCAGACTCATCGCCACACTCACGATCTGCTTACCTACAGCTAGCGGCGTGCTCCACTGTCAAGTGGCCGCGCTTGTCGGTGCCTTCATTAATCTGCCGCCGACCGACCTCGGCTGGACCTCGGCTGGAGCTCGACCCTCGGCTGGGACGGGACGGCGTGGTGTCGTCCGAGGTAGCGTACCACACCACTGCTCCGGGAGAGCAGGGGAGGCTGAGGCAGGTGATCTCGCGCTCGCCGTGCCACAGGTGGGCGGGAGACGCTCATTAGCGACCAGGCTGGTCCCAATTACCCGCCCCACCGCCCCACCGCCACACACCGTCCGCCGCCCGCCGCCCGCCGCCTAGCTCCCGGTGCTGCGTCGCCAGCCGGCACACATCGTTACTGTGAGACTACAGAGACGGAGCAGCGACAAGAGACATAGACGGAGCAGCGACAAATGACAGAGACGGAGCAGCGACAAGAGACGGAGACGGACCAGCGACAAGAGACGGAGACGGAGCAGCGACAAGAGACGGAGACGGACCAGCGACAAGAGACGGAGACGGACCAGCGACAAGAGACAGAGACGGAGCAGCGACAAGAGACGGAGACGGAGCAGCGACAAGAGACGGAGACGGAGCAGCGACAAGAGACGGAGACGGAGCAGCGACAAATGACAGAGACGGAGCAGCGACAAGAGACGGAGACGGAGCAGCGACAAGAGACGGAGACGGAGCAGCGACAAGAGACGGAGACGGAGCAGCGACAAGAGACGGAGACGGACCAGCGACAAGAGACGGAGACGGACCAGCGACAAGAGACGGAGACGGAGCAGCGACAAGAGACGGAGACGGACCAGCGACAAGAGACGGAGACGGAGCAGCGACAAGAGACGGAGACGGACCAGCGACAAGAGACGGAGCGGCAGCTACCGGCATCGGTCTCCCTGTGTCAGGTCTGTGTGAGGCAGGTTCGACCCGACTCCTTGTGTCAGGTATGTGAATGTGTAATAGGTTCGACCAGTCTCTCTGTGTCGGCTCCCGTCAGCCGGGCTGTGTGAGTGTGAATCTGAGAGCCGCCGGTCTGGAGTGAGAGAGAGCCAGATCATTCAGTCTGGCCGGGCGCCCAACGGTCCCCTCCCCCCCCCCCCCCCCCCCCACCCGCCAACGCCATTCACACCTTTGTGACGCACGTCACAGCGCCTGAGCTTTATGAAGACGGGTTCGCCGCATTCGGCTCTGTCGGCTATTGGAGACGGGCGGGAGCGGGCGGGAGCGGGCGGGAGCGGGCGGGAGCGGGCGGGAGCGGGCGGGAGCGGGCGGCAGTGGGCGGCAGCGGGCGGCAGCGGGCGGCAGCGGGCGGCAGCGGGCGGCAGCGGGCGGCAGCGGGCGGCAGCGGGCGGCAGCGGGCGGCAGCGGGCGGCAGCGGGCGGCAGCGGGCGGCAGCGGGCGGCAGCGGGCGGCAGCGGGCGGCAGCGGGCGGCAGCGGGCGGCAGCGGGCGGCAGCGGGCGGCAGCGGGCGGCAGCGGGCGGCAGCGGGCGGCAGCGGGCGGCAGCGGGCGGCAGCGGGCGGCAGCGGGCGGCAGCGGGCGGCAGCGGGCGGGAGCGGACGGGAGCGGACGGGAGCGGGCGGCAGCGGACGGGAGCGGGCGGCAGCGGGCGGCAGCGGGCGGCAGCGGGCGGCAGCGGGCGGCAGCGGGCGGCAGCGGGCGGCAGCCAGCTCTGTGTGCCGTGTGGGGACGGGACGGGCGCCGTTGCCGTCGGACGCAGCGACGCTCGGGTTCGCGGGTCCCTCCGTCTCAGACGCTCCCGACGATACCAGGGGCAGGGGAGTGTGGCCCTGTGAAGGGTGCAGCTGCCGCGCCGCCTCCTGCAGACGTCAAACGCCGCAGACCCCGTCTGAGCGCCGCGAAGGTGTGTTTAAAACGGCGCCGGCCTCCCGCTCGCTAAACCCTGCACGCGCCGTCCGCACCAGAAGCTCTGCTTATGACAGCCAGCAGCAGGATCAGCTGGCTGTGACCTCCAGCTCAGAAGTGTTATGTAAACACTAAACGGAGTGGTAGCGTAGCACTTAACACGCGGTAGCGTGGAATGGCACGTAGTCTTAGTAAATGTTTGCGCAATCCTGAAGTGCACGTTCAGCTCGTACTTGCACACCAGCTCTGCAACTGGATGCTATTACGCGCCAGTGACGTTGTTTACATGTGTCAGTCCCAGTTTTTACCGAGCTGTGTAAATTCGCCCGAAAGTGTAAATTCGTCCGAATTTAGACGGCTGTGGGATGATGGATAACGGGATTGATCTTGATCTAATTGGTATAACGTCGCCGTCGGCGCTGGAATGAAAATAACCATCATCAACAGCAGTATCAACAGAGGAGGTCTCACCTTTCACGGCGGCTGATGGCACTGCCAGCAGCACCAGCAGCAGCAGACAGACGTCACCAGAGATCGCCCGGGTCACTCGGGACACTCGGGTCACTCGGAGTCCGCCCATGGCCGGCCCAGGTCAGCCACAGGTCAGCGGTACTTCAGTGCATCACCAGCGCCGCCTCTGTCGAGCACAAGGAAATACCGACATAAAATGACAGCGCACTTTGTAACAAACTTGATCTACATCCAGCGCCAGGTACCAACTGTGTCGTGCACATAAATATGTTTGTAGCAAATTCAACACGCTGACGGAACTCACACTGTTGTGTGACGCGACATTTCGTGACTATCATAACGGAACACGTCGCACTTGGCCACGAGTTCCTAAGCAGCTCAAAACCGCCGCCGTCCAGTGAACACCACCACTGCCCACACACCCAGGAGCGGAGCGTCCTACCCGGGGCCGTATAACAGTCCCACCCATAAATGTGCCGAGTCGCGTGTCGCCAGCGCCTCCGACTTTGGGGCCACCCCGTCACTACCGCACACCCCAGCGCCTGCCAGCGCCGGTTCTGGCGCGACAAACCCGCTTATGCTGCGCCTAAGAGGATCAGCACACATCGGGCGCCTGGCTTAATTCGTACACTGTCCCGCTGATAAAGTGCCCGTCCGGGAAGCCGCGACATCGGACATCGGTCTTTACTGCGCCGCGTGTATGCGTAATTTGACAGCAGATTCACATTTCGATAACGCGCTCGTGAGAGATAGGCCTCCGCGGCCGAGTACGTACTTGACACAGGTTGGTTTTAAAATCACAGGAGAAAGTAATTTTCTGATCGACGTCAAACGTCTGAAGCTAATACCAAGGTTCCTTAAAAATAATCGAATAGTTAGTATATAGAAAATGTGTTGGTTCATAAATGCTCGAAGGATGACAGCTATACAGCTAACACATTTAATAATGTCACATGGCTTAAGTTAAACAAAATCGTGTAAGAGAAAGTTTTAACTTCTAAGCATATACAAAGCAGATAATTGAAATGGGTTCGAACTTCGAAGGGCAATGCGCGATTTATGTCATTACGTCTTTACGATCGGCGCTGGGCAGTCGAGACCACTCCAAAAGCAGTGAGGTGGTCTGAAAATGAACCCACGTCTTTCCTTCCATTGACAATGATGCATTGAAGCATCGAGGGTGAAAGCACATTTGGACGTCCTACGTGGTCAGTGCCTTCGCATTCCACTCCCAAGATTTGCTACTGCCGCATATAAAATGCAATACATTTTCATGAGAGCTCTTATGAATAAAATGCTAATTTCCACCAGCTGTCTACTGAATGTCTAATCGGCAACAGCCTGACCATTTGATCGACCAATACTGACCAGTCCATGGCTCACCACACCGTCGTAACAGCGGGCGGGAGCGGGCGTAACAAAATACGCCACATTTTGCTTATAAATCAGCCAATCATTTAAGCAAACATTCCAAAGGGCAGGCTAAAGGCATGCTCAGGTATGCTCATAAACGAACTTAGCGGCGCTAAAGCAGGTTGACGGTACTGGGAGCCGCCTGACCAGCGGCGGCGACTCCACGGGGGAGGGGAGGGGAGACAGCGGACTCCTGACCAGCGGCGGACCAGCGGCGGACTCCTGACCAGCGGCGGACCAGCGGCGGACTCCTGACCAGCGGCGGACCAGCGGCGGACGCTTGACCAGCGGCGGACCAGCGGCGGATTCCTGACCAGCGGCGGACCAGCGGCGGACTCCTGACCAGCGGCGGACCAGCGGCGGACGCTTGACCAGCGGCGGACCAGCGGCGGATTCCTGACCAGCGGCGGACCAGCGGCGGACCAGCGGCGGACCAGCGGCGGACACCTGACCAGCGGCGGACCAGCGGCGGACGCCTGACCAGCGGCGGACCAGCGGCGGACTCCTGACCAGCGGCGGACCAGCGGCGGACGCTTGACCAGCGGCGGACCAGCGGCGGATTCCTGACCAGCGGCGGACCAGCGGCGGACCAGCGGCGGACCAGCGGCGGACACCTGACCAGCGGCGGACCAGCGGCGGACGCCTGACCAGCGGCGGACCAACGGCGGACGCCTGACCAGCGGCGGAGACTCCACGGGGGGAGGGGGAGGGGAGACGGCGGACTCCTGACCAGCGGCGGACCAGCGGCGGACGAGCGGCGGACCAGCGGCAGACCAGCGGCGGACGCTTGACCAGCGGCGGACCAGCGGCGGACACCTGACCAGCGGCGGACCAGCGGCGGACTCCTGACCAGCGGCGGACCAGCGGTGGACGCCTGACCAGCGGCGGAGACTCCACGGGGGGAGGGGAGGGGCGGCGGGGGACGGACCAAAGGGCAGCCTAAAGCAGGTATGCTCATAGCATGTATTCAACTATTTCCACCTATTTCCGTTTTACACAATTCACCTTTCTCTCAGAGCAGTTTCGCCCGTCCCGCGCCCGTTCCCAGCTTCCCACGGGCGGCACGGAACGAGAGCTCTCCGACCCGGTGTGCATCGTTAAACCGGCGGTACCAGCGTGAGGCCGGTTAACGATGGCCCTCGCCGGCCGGCCGCGCCCGCCGCCACCTGCGGTGCCCCTTTTTACCGTCGGCTGCATTGTTAGCTGAGCCGTGCCGTTCATCTCTGTCCAGGAGGCGTCTTTTTACCGGGCCGGACACGTCACCAACGCAGCCGTGACCGCCGCTCCGAGGTCCGGCTCCGTCGGCTGCGTCCGTCCGTCCGTCCGTCCGTCCGTCCGTCCGTCCGTCCGTCCGTCCGTCCGTCCGTCCGTCCGTCCGTCCGTCCGTCCGTCCGTCCGTCCGTCCGTCCGTCCGTCCGTCCGTCCGTCCGTCCGTCCGTCCGTCCGTCCGTCCGTCCGTCCGTCCGTCCGTCCGACCGGCAGTCCGGCAGTCGTGAATCAGGGCCGTGAAGTCCTAGACTAGCGTCACTATCACTCCATCCGTTGCCATCACACTTGCTTAAACACGGAACAAGTTATGGCAATCGTTGTTGGATCGAACTAATGAGTATTGCCAGCTCTGAGCCCCTACAACAATCCCGGTAGTCGCCCGTCAGGCCGTCAGTGCTGCAAGTGGTACTATGTCAGACTGCATGTCTTGTTATCTCTGGTCTGCTCAGACAAGTGTCGGCCTGTATCGACTCGGTCCGTCGGCTCGGCGAATCAGCCCCAGCTGGTTCCCCTGGTTCCCCTGGTTCCCCTGGTTCCCCTGGTTCCCCTGGTTCCCCTGGTTCCCTGGTTCCCCTGGCAGTCCACGCTGGCTGGTTTCTGCGGACCTGCCCAACAGTCTCCCCAGTTTCGAGCGAGTGCAGCAGGTATGTGGGCCGTCGTCTCGCGTACCTGCCGGGAGAGCGGGAGGGTGCCCCCCGCCGACCGCGGGCGGCCCGCCCGGCGGGGGAGCCCCCGTCCGTTCACCCTGCCACCATCAATCCCGCCCCGTACCTGCCTTGTGCCAGTCGGACAAGATCTCCTGATCTGGGGACGCTGCTCCCCGCCGGCCGGCCTCCCACCTGCAGACCCACGAAAAACAAACTGCCAGCCCGGCCGGACCAGCGCGGCGGCGCGGCCAGGAGTGGGGCGTCGCGTGAGGCGGTTCAACTGTAGCGTTCCGCGCCGCTGGTGACATGCAGCCCTCGTCCGGGCGGCGGCCGCGATGCGCCGCCGGCAGGCGATCAGGATATGGCCGGTCTGTTGTCGGCCGATCATCAGCCCGCCCCTACCCGCATGCAACGTGCAGCGTCTGAAAACGTCCAGCGTCTGTCTGATACAGCGCGATAACGGAGCCGGCTCTGAACGAACCGCCAGTAATTACTGCGCCGCCGGCAGTTTTAGCCCGAACAAGTCAATTTCCAGAACCTTGCCTCTCAATGAGCCGGTCCACAAGTGCGGCTTCTTGAACATAACCACCCAGTCGGGCTGATCGACTTACGGACTCCGCCGGTTCAGCGTTTCCCGGAGCCATCCCAAAATACATGCACCGATGGCATCTGTAGGCCCAGCATCAGATGCAGGGTATGTGAGCATGTTTAATGACCGCTGATGTGAAGATTGCCTGGCACCAATGTGAGTCCGCACGTGATGTTCACGGTCTCATTACCGGAGCGATTACCGAAAACGGTCTGCAGCGGGGGGCATCATCACTATCCCCCATCGCGACTGAGAGCTAGGACGCTCTGTGCTCGTAAATAGCCGACTCCCTGCACAGTCGTAACCGCAGCCGTCAGTGCGGCATGTCATAAACAAACAGGGATCGGCGCTCCCAGCTAGTTCCGGTTCATACAGTGCATCTCGGCGATCAGCAGTGCTCTCAGCGGGCTCTGCCGTATACAGCTGGTCATGAAATGTGCTCCGTGCCTGCTGACCTGTGCACCCTGACGCTCCACTTCGTGACCAACTCTGGGGCACCCCGCTCCGTGCACCAAACTCCGTGGATTACACTCCGTGAACTGCACTCCGTGAACTGCACTCCGTGAACTGCACTCCGTGAACTGCACTCCGTGGATCACACTCCGTGAACTGAACTCCGTGAACTGAACTCCGTGAACTGCACTCCGAGAACTGCACTCCGTCCTACACCGTGCACACCGTGCACACCGTGCACACCGTGCACACCGTGCACACCGTGCACACCGTGCACACAGTGCACACAGTAGCTATATTTATAGGCTTATAGCCTTGTTGCCCGGGGCTATATGACTGTCCCAGACGGCGGGCCAGCCAATCAGCACGGGCAGCTTCCGTGTATTGTTTGTGAGCTGCGTGGCACGAGCCGCAGTTAACGGCCGTGCGCGGCGGCACCGCGGCCCGCCCGGACCGTCACGCAGTTATTCGCAAATTAAACCGCCTCGCAAGCTTTGCTGTTATACGTTAACAGTAACATAACAGGCCAGGTTATCGCTCCCGTACACCCTCAGCCTAATTAGGACCTATTTAATTAAGTCTGCGGGGAAAACGTATGCGAACAGGGCACGAGGTTGAGAAGGAGCAGGCGATACTATTTTCCGCAGAGGAGAGTTAATCTACTAATGAGCAAGTGTGCCGATCAAACTTAACCGTTCTTTCCAAATTACTCAAACTGTATTTCAAAATTTTACGCATGGAAGAAATAAATCCAAAGCGATTTAATTTTAGCACAAAGCCTCCCGATCCAATCTAATACATATTCACGCTAGAACAGACCTTTCCGATCCATTCCAAGCCTATGCAACCCAATGGAATGTGACAGAGGAATGCAATGCATTGATTCCATGGGCGGATCCAGATGGGGGCCACGGGGCCATGCCCCCCCCCCAAACCACCTGAAATCGGCGCAAATTTGACACATTTCCCGAGATAATATAAAATCTAACCAACTTTTACTAAGGAAAGTTTGTTTTAAATCAGTTATCGATGCACAAGCAAGGGAAATCCGATACGTTTTCAGAATTGTGTGAGACTTTTTGGTATTTGCCCCCCCCCCCCCCAACTGACCCAAACCGCCCATTCTGGATCCGCCCTGGATTGATTCTATAATCTATTAATTACCCACTCTGTCCAAAGGAGTCCCGGCAGCGGCAGCGGCAGCGAGGCCCGGCGTGGGAGGAGGGCGGACAGCAGTGTGGATGGGATCGCCGACACCGTCTGACAGATAACCAAACGAACCGAACCGCCGAGGAGGCGGCGGCCGGGCGCCGATGACGGATCGAGTAAAGCCGCCGCGCCGCTGCATGTGAGACTGATGACGCCGGCATGACGTCACGCCCTCCTGCCGATGACGGACGGGGCGGCGGGGGCGGCGACTGACGGCTGCCGCCCGCCGCCGCCCGCCGCCGCCGCCCGCCGCCGCCGACTTTATCTTGGCTGCTGCGCCCGGCGGCGGCCTGCCTGCACTCTACACACCGGTCCGAACACACACTGGTCGGCGCCGCTGTCGGGCCCAGCGCGGCCGCCGGTGTCCGGCCCTCTATCGCTACATCTGGGACGCGGCTGTCTCGGCGCGCCGGCTGCACCTTTTTATACGCGGCGCCGCGCGGCCGGACGGTCGGCGGCCTTCACTGTCAAGCGATGCCGCCCGGCCGCTCGAGCCGGCGCTACTCCCCCGCGTCGCCTGTCGCACAGGAATCTCACTCCAATCTGGAATTAATCCGGCGAATAAAAGAACTGCGCCCGGGCGAATCCTGAAACTCGGCGAGCATTAATTGAGTGCGAGTGGGACGCGCGAAGGGGCGGCCGGCATCCTGTCAAGCGCGTGACTCAGCGCACAGGGAGAGGGCACAGGCTGACACGTCTGGGTACCACTTATGGCACTTCAGTGGATCCTGGTCAGGCCGCCTAGCACGCCGGGGAGCTCGCGACGCGGCGCGGCGTGGCACCCGAGGCGCCCCAGGCTCTATCGTCGCGGGGCGCCCCAGGCTCTATCGTCGCGGGGCGCCCCAGGCTCTATCGTCGCGGGGCGCCCCAGGCTCTATCGTCGCGGGGCGCCCCAGGCTCTATCGTCGCGGGGCGCCCCAGGCTCTATCGTCGCGGGGCGCCCCATGCTCTATCGTCGCGGGCGCATCGGCTGTACCGGCTGTCCGACAGCTGATTGAGGGCGCTATAAACAGGAGTACATCATCC
Source organism: Chirona hameri (assembly GCA_036785665.1). Lineage (NCBI taxonomy): Eukaryota > Metazoa > Arthropoda > Thecostraca > Balanomorpha > Balanidae > Chirona > Chirona hameri. The sequence continues at coordinate 29,467 of JAXIVJ010009198.1, forward strand.
CCACTGAATACACGACGCTCAGGACACACCGTAAATCTGTCGGCCGGATTCCTGGCGTGTTTATTCGCGGCCAGCGCGGCCGGCTCGAGCGACTCGACCGGTGCGCTCGGCGCGCGCGGCGCCGCCGGGGTAGACCGTAGAGGACGGGTGAGGCAGGGGCGAGATAACGAGCATAGAAGGCGAGTAATTTATAGGCTATCCGAAGTTGATGGGGACAAGCAACCGCTGTGCACTAAATGTGCGGTTTTACTGAGCACATTTGTGGTTGGCGAAATCTTCTTCAGTTGTGTCTGATTCCAGGAAAAAAAATACCTCAGCATTCATCGTATAACAGTGAGGGCCGGGTGGCTACGAAGGAAGCCAGTCCAAATGGTCTGGCTGGTCCGGTGCACAGAGGACAGCATTCGGCACACTCAGTCGTGGGGGGGGGGGGGGCTGAGCAGAGTAGGTACAGCCCGACTTTACGACCTGGCTGCATCCCCCGCCCTGGCTCCGACTCGGCACGCGGCGGGACGGTGCCGACAGTGCCGACAGTTACTCGGCACGCGGCGGGACGGTGCCGACAGTGCCGACAGTTACTCGGCACGCGGCGGGACGGTGGCGGCAGTGCCGACAGTTACTCGGCACGCGGCGGGACGGTGCCGACAGTGCCGACAGTTACTCGGCACGCGGCGGGACGGTGGCGGCAGTGCCGACAGTTACTCGGCACGCGGCGGGACGGTGCCGACAGTGCCGACAGTTACTCGGCACGCGGCGGGACGGTGGCGGCAGTGCCGACAGTTACTCGGCACGCGGCGGGACGGCGGCGGCAGTGCCGACAGTTACTCGGCACGCGGCGGGACGGTGGCGGCAGTGCCGACAGTTACTCGGCACGCGGCGGGACGGTGGCGGCAGTGCGGACAGTTGCAATGGCCAGCAGGCCTCGGGCTGAAACATCACTCCGCACTCCACATTCAGAGCTGTATAGATACTCTACACGAATGAAGTCACCGTAGATAAAATCCAGAGCAGCTCCAGCCAGCCAGCCGTCTGGCTTTCTCTGAGAGTCGCCCACTCCATTCGAACTAGACAGCGCCACTGATCGAGAGCGCGCCGACAAGCAGCCCCATCCGGTGAGCAGGCCGCACACACAGACAGACACGCATACAGCCGGCGCCGCCGTGTGTACCGCCTGTTGGTCCCACTGACCGTGTGTACCGCCTGTTGGTGGCCTCTCTGCCACTGACTGACGATGAGCTATGGCCGCCCGTGAAAGCAGCCCTGCAGCTCGGACTGGCGATGGTCACACCCAGCAGGCGTCCGTGCGAGGGGCCGACACAGATTGACGGCCCGCCACTGCCGGTCAGACATTGACGGATGGTGCACCGGCACCACACACGGCCGGCAGGAAAAGCGGCAAAATCTACCGTGATAAATGACCTGCAAACGGCGACACGCAACGGCACACCACATAGGTGACTGCAGCCACCTAGCAGTGCCGCGCGCCCGACCGCGCCGAAAAAAGCAACGGCACGATGACATAAGCGCCACAAATCCGGCGCTCCGACCCGGCTGCAGAGTACGGCTCGGCGGGGTGCACCAGCGCGGCCGGCGGGGCGCGGGCACGGCAGGCCAGTTCACCTGTTCACAGCGCCGACGAGCAGCGGGCGTTCGGCTCCGGGAACGATAAACTACCCCTGAGCCGGCGTGACGTCGGCGGCAGACCTTTGGCGCTGCCGTTTAGGTCATGAGCCGCTATTTATGCACACATCGCGTCCACGATTTGACTTTCAGTGGTGAGATAAGATCTGCGCGGGCCGGCCGACTGGCGAATATTGGTCGCCGCCGCGGGCCAGGGAGGTAGAGTCCCGGATCCGACGGACCCGGCGGACCCGGAGGACCCGGCGGACCCGGCGGATCCCGGCGGACCCGGCGGACCCCGGCGGATCCCAGCGGAGTCCGCCGGGCGCCGGGGGTGCTCCAGTCGGCTGCTGATGGTTCCAGTCCGGCTGTGACTTCAGTCTCAGAGACCACCTGTGGTGGCGTGAGGAGCGCCGGCGATGGCTGATAAGTGATGCCGTCTGCAGCGCCGCGCCGGGCCGGGCCGTGGCCGGCGTCTGTCTGCAAACAATGCCCTCGGCATTGAGCGGCGTGACAGCGCAGCTTCTGGCGCCGACCGCGACCGTGCAGCATGTCACCCGCCAACAGGGAAGCTGCTGTCGGTTCTGCAGCGTCATCACAGCCGAGCAGCTCTGTTGGTTCTGGGACGCTGACAGCATGACGGGTCATCATCAGTTATGCCTGATTCCGACTGGAGTCGTGCCCCGCCCACTGAATGGCTCTCTCTGTGCCAGATTGGCCCAGTGTGAAAGCCTCTGGTCAATGGTCCTGCTGACGCCGCCTGCTCGCCAGAGACACAGACCTCGGATTATCTCACGCAGTTGAGGTGAGACGGTGAACGTGACCGCTCGACTGACCACCTCTCCAGCCCGGCTGCTCCGCCGGTACACAGCTCTGCCCAACGTCTGCCGCAGCCAGAGTGGACATTCCTCTGTGCAGGCGCTCTGCACTTGCAAACGCCCTGCACCAGCTCGGCGTCGAAGCGGTGATAACGCGGCCGCGCGCCGTCGCGATCCGTCGCCGACATCTCGCCGAACCGTCACAGGACGCTCCGGTCCACCGCGGCGACTGCAGCGCGAGACGTGTCTTCGCGCTGACGGCTGACGGCATCAGCGTCGCCTGCACCGGCTCGGCGGCGGCGGCGACGTAGCGGGCGCGCGGCGCGGAGATGGCCCGCCGATAACTGTACAGTACACAGCCGTTCGCGGAACGGCGAGCCGTGATAACCGGTCCAGCCGAGCAAACACGTCCACCGCTGTATTTCAATGAGAGGCGGTGAGGAGTCAGGCAGATGTGCGCGAGAGTGGGCAGTGAGGAGTTGATGTAGGGAATGGTGACAGGTGTATGAGAGGACGGTGCGCGAGTATTAGGGCGCACAGGTTTGGAGGAATTGTGGGACAGGAGCAATGTGTGTTGTTTAAAAACTGATCGTTAAAAAAGCAGTGAAAATTCGTCTATGGTTTATTTTCCATGCTGTGAAACTGGTGACATTGACTATGATATATAAACACGTCGTGACCCAGTAAATGGGTCATATATGGTCATTCGATGACAGAGAAGAGTGCAAACAACAGGAGTGTTCGCTCTGAACACCTGTCACGAGCGAGCAGCCGGCCTGTTTGGTGTGGCACCATTGGCATTTAGGCCAGTCGTTATCGGTGCTGTATGCCACACCTCCGTTGCTAACGACGCTCGCCGCTTATAACGAGCTACTAACAAATCATAATCAAGCGAAAGGTTGTCAGTCGAATATTCAGCAGCACACCTAATGGCACAAATGCAGTGCACGATATTCGATACAGGCACTGGCGGATACATACAGGCACTGGCACAGGCACAGGGAGTGACGCGCTTTTGTCGCGTCGCGGTCTGTATGCAATGCCGCGAATAGACCTGGTTTCAATATAAACAAAAACGGCAAAACGCGGCCTTGGAGTCAACAAGAGACGATCTGAGATGGCGCGAATATCGCCGTTCCCATGATAGTAGCACCGAGTGACCCGTCCGAGTGAGGAGTGAGTCTACGCCGGCGGCGGTGGCTACCGACAGCGGGTGCCGGGTGGCCAGACACAGTGCTACCTCCTGCAGCGTTACGGGTTCAAAGGACAGAAAATGCAGCAGGAACTCAGCGAGTGGCCGGCTGCCTCGTCTTGTTTACCGTCTCTAGTGGGCTTACTTACGAGTTAAGGTGACTGTATGATTCAGGCGGCACCACTCGGCGATATACTCGGCGACCCCGAGTGGTTCCGGGTGAGGACAGAGGTCACGGTGACAAATGTTCTGCGATCATTGCGGATGTCAGTTGTCGCCTAAACTACCGACCAAAAAATGACACATTAAGCAGCCTCTCCTGTTTATCTGTGTCGCAAGAAGCCGGCCATAAATAAATGCAGAAATAACCTAAATAATCTTATCAAACCGTGTCAGAAGAACGTGATCTTCTAAAGCTCTCGAGCATACAGTTGGACTTAGGCGAACATGCACGCCGATAACGTGATGTTGTCACAAGATATCAAAAGGAGGAATCGTAAATAACATCAACGATAATGGCCACATAAAGGGATCACAAAATGAATCATAGTAATATATTCAGAAAACATTGAAAGTGAGCAGCCGCTAATACGAAAATTAGACGTTAATTCACAAACAACGTCACGTTTAGAATGCATTTATCATGCACATTTCAGAATTGTTATTTCACCTGGATAGGCTCGCCGGAAGACATTCATTCTCAGCGAAGCTGAAATATAGCGCGCAATAATGGCCATATTTATCCAAATCGCCGGAATAACAATGGCGCTATCATGATAATTGACGTTTAAAATGGAAAACGGCTCCAGTGGCGATCAGCTGGCGCATTTATCAGCATTACCCACTGGTTCGCTATTCAGGTGGATTTGATAGTTGGCGTGCGTCGTTCGTTCAGTAGCTCAGGAGCGACATCGGATCCGATCGCTACCTCGGAAAAGAGCCGAGGAAAGGCCTCCGACAGACTCGAGAAGACGGAGGGAGGTGACCAGCAGAGGTGCCGGGCGGGGCTCTAGGTTCCTCCGGGTCAGCTTCTGCACATGACGGCTCGCATCAGGTCGTCAATGGCTGATCCAGAGGGTGATCCGACGTCAGCTGGTTGAAGCGGACTCCTAGAAGAACTGCTGGTGCTGTCAGCTTCTTGTCCGGAGATTCACCGAAAATAGCATCTCTGGATGTCTCGGAATTTTCAGCTTTCAGTGCTGACTCAGTGCGAACCAGTGGTCACTGGCCACTGGCCAGTGCCAAATGGAATACACAAAAACCTGAAGAGCTTCAGAATCGCTGGTCCACTGTTACTGGCAGACCTGGTCTGCGGGCAGTAGGTACTGCAGGCCCTGCAGGGCGCAGCAGCCGGGAGCAGCAGGATCAGAGCCCAGAGACCCAGTGTTACTGCGCCGTGCAGATCCCCCACGGGACGGCGGCCGGATCGTGTGATGCGGCCGAGTCAACACACGTTCGCGGCGCAAATGGACCGGCGCAGCACACGGCGGGTGGGCCAACACACAGGGAGTGGGGCGGGGTGGACTGGGCCGACATAGACATCAGACACGGAGGATGGGACACGGGCAGTGTCAGGGACCAGCCAGTCAGTCAGCTGGGGAGCCAAGGTACAGCGATACCGTCTCCAATGACAACAGCCCGGACCAACCAGTCAGTAGCTGGGGAGCCAAGATACAGGGACACCGTTTCCAATGCGGTAGAGAATCTAGGGAAACTAAAGCCATCCTTGTAAGAAAATTGTACGCGTCGCATGAATAGTTAACGTTAATGTCCATTTTCTGGGACCTGCTCCATTTTCTCCATTTTCTGGGACCGTAATTAGCAGTGCTGCTTCCTGGCCCGGAGCCAGACAGTGACAACACCAGAATGCGACGTGAATGACATTGCATTGGGCGACATTTCAGACATTCTGGCGCTTCCCGGATCGGCCACCGAATTCCCAAAACGCTTTTGTGCCGATCCAATCTGGTAAGTAAGGCTGCGGTCTCTCCAGTGCAGTGGTGGGGATACAGCGGCTCTGTCGACCGCGGTGGAGGACCGCTCAGATGATGCTGGGACATGTGGATTTGGCCGGACTGACTCATTGCGGTTTGTCAGCTGAGACAAAATCAATTCAGAGTCGACCACTGTCCACTGGCAGCTCTTCGACACACATTACACAATGTCCCACAGAGCTCAGCCTCGATCACCTCTCTCAGAGACTCCGACCGGCTCGACGCGACTCAGACAGATTCCCCAGCCTCCATCACGTGACCGTCTGTCACCTCGGTATAGTCATGTCACGTGACCGTCTGCCTCGGGAGTGCGGTTATGTCACGTGACTGGTCTGCCCCGGGACCTGTTCGGGCCAGTACCGACGCTGTTTCGACATATACAGGCTGCACAGATGCAGCCGTACTGCCTGGCCCTGGCCGGCAGCCGCCGCCACGTATCGGTCCGATCATAATCCGGCAAATGCGCGCGCGTCACTCAGTGATCGCAGATCTGACACACATCGCCGCCGGACGCGACACATCGAGCAAACAGCCGGACAGACGCCGGACAGACGCCGGACAGGTCAGACAGGCGTCAGACAGACGCCGGACGCGACACATCGAGCAAACAGCCGGGCAGACGCCGGACAGACGCCGGACAGGTCAGACAGGCGTCAGACAGACGCCGGACGCGCGACACATCGAGCAAACAGCCGGACAGACGCCGGACAGGCGCCGGACAGGTCAGACAGGCGTCAGACAGACGCCGGACGCGACACATCGAGCACACAGCCGGACAGGCGCCGGACAGGCGCCGGACAGGTCAGACAGGCGTCAGACAGACGCCGGACGCGCGACACATCGAGCAAACAGCCGGACAGGCGCCGGACAGGCGTCGGACAGGTCAGACAGGCGTCAGACAGACGCCGGACGCGCGACACATCGAGCAAACAGCCGGACAGGCGCCGGACAGGCGTCAGACAGGCGTCAGACAGGCGTCGGACGCGACACATCGAGCAAACAGCCGGACAGGCGCCGGACAGGCGCCGGACAGGTCAGACAGGCGTCAGACAGACGCCGGACGCGCGACACATCGAGCAAACAGCCGGACAGGCGCCGGACAGGCGTCGGACAGGTCAGACAGGCGTCAGACAGACGCCGGACGCGCGACACATCGAGCAAACAGCCGGACAGGCGCCGGACAGGCGTCAGAAAGGCGTCAGACAGGCGTCAGACAGGCGTCAGACAGGCGTCAGACAGGCGTCAGACAGGCGCCGGACGCGCGACACATCGAGCAAACAGCCGGACAGGCGCCGGACAGGCGTCAGACAGGCGTCAGACAGACGCCGGACGCGCGACACATCGAGCAAACAGCCGGACAGGCGCCGGACAGACGTCATACAGGCGTCAGACAGGCGCCGGACGCGACACATCGAGCAAACAGCCGGACAGGCGCCGGACAGGCACCGGACAGGCGCCGGGTCAGACAGGCACCGGACAGGCGTCAGACAGGCGTCAGACAGGCGTCAGATAGGCGCTGGACAGGCACCGGGCAGGCGTCAGACAGGCGCCGGACAGGCGCTGGACGGTCAGACGGTCAGACGGTTAGACGGACCGACAGACGGACAGGCCGGCCGACGCCAATCACTGACCAGGAAGCGCACACCCACAAGACTGACTGACGGGCGCTGCCTGGTCGGCTCAGAGGGCCCCGTGGCCACTGACCAGATGTGAGAGGCTGGCATAGCGGGCATAGCTGGCGCGGGTCACTACCGGGTCACTACCGGGTAGTGCCGGGACGGTTGGATGGTGAACGAGGCCCAGCGTGTCACCCTGAGAGTCAGACAGTCAGTCCGACAGCCAGACAGCCAGACAGCCAGACAGCCAGACAGCCAGACAGCCAGACAGCCAGTCAGCATCTGCAACTAGTTATGCTAGCCAGTCATGTGTCGCTTCGATACGCCACTGTTGGTTCATTCATCGGGAGCACCGACCCTGAACAGAGAACGTTATGCACATTTGTCGTGCATGACTTGTGTATGACAACAGCACTAACATGGGTTAACCATTACGGACCGGTGTATGCCCTTGTTCCGACCTAAATAAATATCGTCCCACTATAGTGAACGTCGCCAATAGACCGCGTGTTGGGCTATTGAAGTTGTAACTCTCGCAGTTTGATCTGCACTGTATCCGCCGTTATAGGCCGTAATGCCGCCGTTAAGAACGAACATGGAATGCATAGGGCTCACAGCTACGTCGCGGCGGGCGGTGGTCGAGTGGTTAGCGCAATTCCCTCACCGCTGGGTGACTGAAATTGCCTTGTGAAATAAATGAAGGAAGAACACGAACAAATAAATCAAACAGAGCGGACGTTAACGGTTAAGCTCTCCTATAAAAATGGCACTAGTGACAGACATAATATAACGGTAGGGAATCGTACCATATCAGTCCGGTATCTAACCATAAGGCCCCACAGTCTCACCATTTGCGGACAGACGTCTCGCCATTTGCGGACAGACGTCTCGCCGTTCCGGACAGGCGTCTCGCCATTACGAAAGGACATCTCATTATGACGACGTGCGTCTCACCGCTCGGCTCACCGCTCGGCGCGGCCGGCACGAGCCTGTGCGTGGGCCCGTGAACGGCCCTGTGCGCGGGTGGCGTGACGGCGACACTGCCGTGTCTGCTAATGAGGGGCGGACTCGGCCGACATGGCCCCGGCGCCGACACGTCGTTACCGGCAGCCGTCCCTCCTGTCACGAGTCGTCTGCTCCCGTGTCGTGTGCGCGAGGCGTCTGTTCCCGTGTCGTGTGCGCGAGGCGTCTGCTCCCGTGTCGTGTGCGCGAGGCGTCTGTTGCCGTGTCGTGTGCGCGGGTCGTCTGTTCCCGTGTCGTGTACTCATTGTAAACGGAGAGCACCGCTTCTGATAGCGCGGGCCAAATGACGCTACAACGCAACGCCGCGCGCTGGGATAAGCGTTCTCGCTGCATCGATCGTTTGCTCAAGTTTGCGATGACATTTCCCGCGGGACTGAAATCAATCATTTTAGGTGCGGGTGTAGAACAGGTGCTAAAGTAGGCCAGCTCCGGTGTAAGTCCGGACCAGCTGAGCCCCAAAGTTCGCAGCGTTCGTAACAGCCCTGCAGCTCAGCTCCGGCGGGGGTGGGGGTGGGGGTGGGAGCGGGGTGCAGCGAGCGAGGGCGGGGCGGGGAGCGTGAGTGACTGTTCTGTCAACTGTCGACACCAGCAGGCAGCGTTCCACCACTCCAGCCGACAACACGCCAACAAGCCGCGGCGCGCGCTGCAAATGGTGCACACCGCCCTGCCGCTGCGGCTCGACGCCTTCAGCAGTGGAAAAACAGTCCCAGTGAGCGACGCTCACTCGCTGCCGCTGAGGAGTGCGCGGCGCCGTCGGGGCCGCTGGGGCCGCCAGGGCCGGCCGTGTGGCGGTCTGTTTACGTATGTGTCACGCGGCAGAAGCTACCGGGGGAGCCGTGCTGCGGCCACCACGTCAACAGGCGGCCACAGTAACACGACACCTCAGCTGCACCAGCCCCCCAGAGGCTCGCGTGACCTTCCCATGCCCCCACGTCTCCCCCGGACAGGCGGAGAGGGGGGAGAGAGGAGGAAGTGGGACGGGCTGAGGAGGCACAACAGGCCAGACAAGACGGCGTGAAGATGGAGTGGGACGCAACTGCTCCATCGCAGAGGACGCCAGCAGTTCAACACGTGTGGTACGTCAGCCGTCACACGTCAGCCGTCACACGTCAGCCGTCACACGTCAGCCGTCACACATGTGATCACACGGCCGTCACACGGCAGCAGAGCGCCGAACCAGGAGCAACCATTAGACAAACAAGCAGCCGTCATCGGCCGGAGACAGCCGTTCAGCTCCCCTCCGGCGTCCCCACAGCAGCGGGGGCAGAAGCGTCCCAACAACAGCAGGGCCGGAGGCGCCCGCTCCTGTGTACCCGATCATCATCAGCCACAGGGGCGTCCGCCATTCATCCTAACCCGTTCGGCCTTCAGTGAGGCGACAGGCATAGTACTGTCCCGGTACGGTGTTCGCCGACCATGGGCAAGCTCTCTGTTCTTCTTCTTGTGTGTATAGTATAAACCGAATCATACATATATCCGTTCGCTTGGGCTTCAGGTGTGTAAGTATGTCCTAATCGTTCCGTACCATCGGCCGATCCGGCACGCTCGAAGTTCAGTATTCGGAGTCAGTTGCCACTGGTTATCAGGCTTCTCCCGTCCGGTAGCAGCGCCACCACCGGCCGATTGCGCCACTCCAGTCCATGATCCCCTGCACGGGGGTGGACGCCTGTCCCGGGCCGGTGGCGGGGACAGGTTTACGGCCCTAGCCGCGCCTCACACTATTTACAGTGACACGGGAGCGGCGCAACACTCCGAGACCCGGGGTCAGACAGCGGCCCAGACAGCGGCCCAGACAGCAGCCCAGACAGCAGCCCAGACAGCGGCCCAGACAGCGGCCCAGACAGCAGCCCAGACAGCAGCCCAGACAGCGGCCCAGACAGCGGCCCAGACAGCAGCCCAGACAGCGGCCCAGACAGCGGCCCAGACAGCAGCCCAGACAGCGGCCCAGACAGCGGCTCAGACAGCGGCCCAGACAGCAGCCCAGACAGCGGCCCAGACAGCAGCACAGGCAGCGGCCCAGACAGCTATAGACAGAGAGGATAGTCCTGCGAGGCCGCTAAGCTGCCCGACCCACTCACAGCCTCTCTGCCTACGCGCCGCGCTATCTCACATGCAGGCTGGGAACAGGACTGGCACCGCGGCCGGGTCTGGCGACACCAGTACCGCTGCTGCCGGCGGTCTGTTGGTGACAGTGGTGGTCTGTCGGTGACAGTGGTGGTCTGTCGGTACTCGGTGACAGTGTTGGTCTGTCGGTACTCGGTGACAGTGTTGGTCTGTCGGTGACAGTGGTGGTCTGTCGGTGACAGTGGCGGTCTGTCGGTGACAGTGATGGTCTGTCGGTGACAGTGGCGGTCTGTCGGTGACAGTGGCGGTTTGTCGGTGACACACCACAGCGGCACACGGCGACACCAGGCGACACCAGGCCTCGCACCCCGCGCGGCGCACACAGCCGCCGGAGAGACACGAGCCAGACTCGGCGTCGCGGCCCTGTCACGGCAGTGCTGAGTTTGCTGCCGGCCAGTGTCGTAAATTACCGCCAATCAGAGCATCAGTGCAGGCCCGGCGCGGCGCGGCGCGGCCCGGCCCGGCCCGGCCCGGCGCGGCCCGGCGGACTGGCGCCCCATTCACTGCCCACTCGACCTGTCGGCGACTGGCAGCCGACGGCCTCGCACTGGCAGCTTCGCCACCGACGCACTGGCAGCCGTGCCACCGACACGGAGGAGAAATACGGCCGGTGTCGCGGGACGGGAATACGGCCGGTGTCGCGGGACGGGAATACGCAGCAAACACGCCGTCTTCCGGCAATGGTGTTACGCAAAACAGGCCAGTGGAGAGGCCGTCGCGAAATCGGATTATGGCCACCACGCCAGGGATGGCGGGCACGCGGGAATGCGAGTATGTGTGTGTGTAGGCGCAACAAAACAGGCACGGACAAATGTGCGCACATACAAAAGAAATACGGAACTATGACTATGGACTTCCGTCGGGCGTATTTTGGTAACCAACAATGCACTCAAAGGTAACAATGACAGCTGCACACGATCGCAAAAGACAAAGGGCACACACAACACGCATTTGTCGGCGAATCGACACACATTTATTGTGGACCGGTACTCGGTCCTACACAGCCGTACAAACACCTGCACACGCGACACAACCCTGTCTGCATGAATGAATGGGCAGCCGGCCGGTGTCCCAGCTCAGTATCGACGTATGCTGGGCGTCCAGCGGTGATATATAACACCGTCCGGCACCGGCAGCACCGCCGGTACCTGTGTCACCCGGCCGTGCCGCCGCCGGACGCAGTATTGATAATTCGGCGGCCCTCGCTGCACCATTACGGTGACCCATTTCAGGTGGCGGCCACACGCACGGGCCGGGTTCCTCCTCCGTCCCCACCCCCACCCATCGGCACAACACGGGGTGCGTGAGTCGGCTCTGCCACGCACACCGCGCATCGTCGAGTCGGACCGGGACCGGCGGCGACGCGGGCCAACACCCCGGTACACGGGGTCACGGGAATACGTTACACTAACGACACACTACACAGCCGTCACTGGCGATTCTGCCTAACGACTGGCTCATCCGTTCCTGACCAGGTAGCCTGGCACTCACCTGATGATGGTCCGCGGCTGGCAGCTGCTTCAGTGACAATCGGCTGACTGGTGAGACTTGTGTGATGAGCTGACTGACGACAGTTCAAGTCCAGCTCGGAGTACAGGTCCTCACGCACAGTCCTCTCCTCTGGTCCAGGCTAGTTCTACCGTCTCTCTGACACCTGCCGGGGACGGGAGCGGCTAGCGTCGACACCACGCGCGACCGAGGACAGGCAAACACTGCCGGCCGGCCGCCGGCCCCCGCGCGCTGGGGCGACCGGCCGCCGCGCGGTGAGCTGCCAACTCCGGCCGCTGAGCGGCGCTAGTGGCGCTCCAGCCTTCACCGCGGCGGGAGCTACCGACCTGACAGGTCATCCCTGGGTGTTCAGGGAGCGGAGGATACTTTGTGTCACCTTCCGACAACTGGTGGGTTCTCATTAAAGATAAACACTAAATCAGGAGGCCTCCTATTCCAGCCTCGAGCGAGATCGACCATCCAGAGCTAAGCTGGGGGCTAAAAACATGCCGTGATATTACATCAACTTTCCTATTACACACGACATTAACCGGCTCCATCCCTGCGTCCTCTGAACAGCCTCCTCGGCTTTTTTTTCGCACGCGGCAAGGAAACAGCGGCAAGTATCACGGCCAAAGCTGGCATATCTGCTCGGGCATTAATCATGCACTTCATGTGAGAAACTTGAGCATCAGATCATGTAGGCACTTCATCGCTCTATGTACTCTAGCAACCAGACTGGTTATTGATTCGACTCTGATTGAATCGATTGGAATCGTTCAATCAAAATCCCTTGAGTCAAAGAAGAATCGATTCACCACCGGATGTTTTGATTCATGAATCACGATTGAATCAAAACCAGCGAAGAAACAAGGCTGATTGAGTCAAACGGACTGTGCAATGATATTGCAATGGTGAGTCAAACGTGATTTGATCCAAAAAAAAATTGATTCTTTGAATCGGAAATAATCATTTCTCAAAATGGTTATCCATGAATCAAACGGTGACTGAATCATTCATATTTCAAAATGAATCGTGACTGAATCCTTCCAAAAAAGGTGAATCAATAACCAGTCTGTTAGCAACGTCACTGTTCAATTCCTTCAATCGATCTTCTTGAGACTTTCAGAATTGGTTGTACTGGGTACAATACAACAATGTTCATATTTTATGAGGTCAAGGTTAGTGACCTAAAATAAGTCAACTTTAACTGCCAATGTGTGTAGTCGCAGTGGGCGGCTGGCTGATCGGTCGGTGGCCTGGTCCTCGGAAGCCGCAGGTCGCGTGACCTTCGGAGGGGTGAAGCAGGACCTCGCAGCGTCGCTCGTGAGAGCTGAGCGACGCGCTAGACTGGGTGGACGTCCAGCTGTCGATTCCTTTATTTTTGCATTACTCATGGTGGATTGTTGATTAATTGCATTTATTTTTGCTTGTCATTTCCCACGCTGTCTGTCGAACTAATATACAACTAAAAACCAAGGGACAGTACTAATTTTAGCGAACGCTGTCCGGGAGTCGAGATGGCGCAATGTACTACATTGCCATCGGAGTCGTTACACAGAAGAGTTGTGAGACGGGCGAGTGCTCAGAAGTCAAATAGCGACGGCTTTATAGAACTCTCGTAACCATGCCAACCATGCCACAAAACCACAAATACGTCCGGCAGCGATAAGTCTTTCGCCGACGGAGCCAGCTCTATAGCAGAGACGTCATCCCGAGCACTGAGCCGGAGTGCCGCCGTCACCCCCACTTCTCACGCCCTGGAATGAGCGCCAATAAAACGTGATCACTTGGCTGAATGAAGCCGACATCCTCCCGTCACTGTCGCTCGTTTGTTCGGGGGCCGACCCGGCCCTCCGAACGCAGCACTGCGGTGGTGGCAATTTACGGTGTCATGATTCACACGGCCAGCCATCGACGGTCGTGTTGCTCCGGCGCCAGACCAGCGCTCCATCCCCGCCCCCGGCACTGCCACCGCAGCCACTATCGGCCATTGCCAAAACAAATCTGCTCCGCCGCCGCCGCCGCCGCCGCCGCCGCCCATTCACTGATGAACGATCGCCACACTCGCGGCGCGATGTAAACGAATGGCCTTCATTAGTGACGTCAAACGAATCGTCTTCATTAGAGCGCTTAGCTGCGACCGTCGCGGCGCGGTGCGGCCGAGACGGTGGCGCGGGGAGGCGACGGGGCACGGTGGAGACTTCTCTGGCGCGGTAGTGCCGTCTCTGGCATGGCAGAGACATCTGTGGCGCCTTGGAGACGTATGCAGCGTGGCGAAGACGGTTGCGCGCGGACTATGTCTGTGACTATGTTGTGATGCTTTGGATGGCGCAGGGATGAGCGATGTTTCATCTGATGACGAAGAGAACCACGATTCCATTAAAAGACAGACTGCACTGCGCTGTTCTTAGGTTAGTGCAGTTGAACACTGGCCGATGTCATAAATCCATGCTAACAAAGCTTCGACATCACCAATCCAGGACACACAAACTTCGGCATCATTATCTCAGGACCGAAGCTGCGGCATCACCAACTCAGGACCCCTGAGCTCAATATACACGAACTCATGCCACCGAGGTCCAGTGCGTCACCAATCGATTGTACTGAAACTTCCTGCGCACGCCAGCTATTACACTGGCGGCCATTTACGGTACGAAATTCCAGCATGTGTCATTTTTGACCGAAATAACGTCCGAGCGAAGATTTGTGGCCTCTTTATTTTCCTACAGGTAACAATTTCGTTCTCTCATCACCATTTGCCGACGGGGTATCACCCGGTGCCGCCTCGGACGGACCATTTCGCTCTTCATGACATGTAACGCAGATGAAATTCCCGCACGCGGCTCGTCTCCGCGGACAAAGCGCGGTGGGGCGGCGAGCCGGTCGGCGCGGCCCGCCTGTTGCCGGTCCTTAGTTCCCGATATGGCGGGCCGCGGCTGCTGCTGACGGGGCCCGGATGACGCTCCGCACCGCCGCCGACCATTAGGCTGGTACGTGCTCACGAGTCGCCACTGTTCCCGCCGGCTGCCGCGCGCGAACTGGCGATGAAGAGTGGCTTCCGGCGGGCTGGATTACCCGGTCCCCGGTCCCCGGTCCTCGGTCCCCGGTCCCCGGTCCCGCCGCCGCCCGGGCGACGGACCGACGACGCCGGAACAGTCGCCGACTGACAACACCGGAACAGTCGCAGTGTGACGACGTGGGCTGGAAATGTCGGACTAGAGAACCGAATCGAAAGAACCGATTTCCCGGAGCGGCCAAGAAGTGTGAACATTTTGATGCGAATCGAACGATCATGTACGACACAATTGCTATTTGTCAGACAAAGGTGTTGCCTTATCTTGACATGAGAAGGCGCCGTTTTCCGGACTCTTAGTTATATCTTCGATATGTTTATTGTATTGTTGTCCCTGAGTTCGAGGAGGTATTTGCACAGACGTGTTTACACAATATTATTATATTCGATTGTCTTTCAGAGATGTACCAAACTATCCAAACGAAACTAAATACCCTTCTATGCTGAGCAAAATTCGCCGATCAATGCATAGCAGATTTTCAACAGCAATTTAAACCGTTTCGTCCCAAAGCAATTTAGACTGTTCCGTCACGAGGCACAAATGATTGCTTGTATCCGCCTGGTGTTGATATTCCATGCATTCCACTTCTAGTGCTCTTGCCAGATTTCACACGTCACACATATATATATAGTCTGCCAAAGTTCACACGTTAAACATGCCTGCCAAATGTCACACTCACATGTCAAACATGTATGGCATGTACGCCAATCATCGCTGTCATTTGTCTGGCATGTTATAAAACGATCGAATATTTGTGCCAAATTTATATCAACATTACCAGAAATAATCGGCACTATTGGCCTCCGAAGTAGACCCGGAACTCAAGACATCACATAGCAGTCTATCAACACAGATAACTAGCTGTAAAGTGTGCTTAAATATATTTGACGTTTAGTACTCTCAATTTCAGTCTATGTTTACGAGTGCAAACTGCAGAGTTAGCTGACTTTATGTTCTTGCCACCATCGACTGCTTATTATCATGACAGTAGGTAAAGACATGACATGTGGTCACGAGTTCTTGATTGAGATGCATAACACTGGTCCGAGCCTCGCTGAAGAAAAAAAAACACGCAGGAAATGTACACCTGCAGCGCGCAGCGGTCCATTGCCACCAAGGGCGGATCCAGCCGGCCGAATGGGGGGGGGGGCAAACCGTTTTTTAGCGGACCTTACCTTACCCCCAATTTCGAATTTCTTCCCGGATTTGGGCCACTTTATTTTGCAACCACACGATTTCATTTTTTTTTTAGGTTTTCGACCTTTTGGGATATCGAAAAAGGAAAGATGTCAGCCTGCAGTTTGTATTGTTCCGACATTTCCTTACACTGGGCAAAACTATGTCAATTGTCAGCTGTACCAGGGGCGTCGCCGATAATGTTTGAGTGGGGGTCGGCTGAAATGACGAGAGAAAAAAAAATGTACCCCAATTTGTTATGCGTGTATTTAAAGGAAATAGTTCACCTTGGAAATTTTTTACCCAACACGATTTGATTATATTTTTTAATACAATTTATTTTTATATTGTCAAAAATGGCCTTATATCGCGCCGATTCAGGACAGAAGGCCGTACATTTTTATTGTTTATCAAAACTATATGCATACTCTCTGAGTCGGAGTCCTAACGTCACGCGAATGTAAACAATGGTTCAGCCAATCAGATTCGAAAGTAGTCGCGTAAAGATAGACTCGCATTGGAGATGTGCCAACCGGCGGCCGGCGATCGCTTGCTAGCACCAGCTGCAAGCTGATTGGCTGATGGTATAGCCTCTGCCCGGACTAGAACCAGTACAACATTCTTTCGCCAGCACCGCATTCCTTCGCCAAAAACTCAAATATATTCGGCTGGAGAGTCTTTACGGTCAAGAAAACTTGCAGATAGGAGTTTCCCAACACGGGCTACAAAACTGCTATCTCAGTTTAACACTAATGTTGAAGGTGAACTATTTCCTTTAAGCCTTTGCAGCATTTTTAATGTGGATTTGCATTTTATAGTAGGTAGGTACTTGTTATTTAGCGCCGCGAAGCGGTGCGAATTTTTTGTTTCGGGTTTGCCTGATAAAACCCAGAAACATATGCATTTTTATCTCCTTAGCCTTGTAGAAGATAGAAGCTAAAATGTTATTCATTCAATTCAGCGTTACGACGAAACGAAGACGATGACGATGGCCACTGATGTGACGCCGCGAAGCGGCGGCGTGAACATTTTAATTTTAGGTCGTGGAAAACGAACTTTTAATATTGGAACCAGACCATGAGTGGAGTCAAGCCTCAGGTAACCCCTTTTCCTGGTTGCACATCTCGGTATGCTGAAAAATGTTGAAATGAAGGTAGTTTTTCATATACATTAAATACGCCTCGGATAGTAAATCATGATGCCCGGTGGCAGTCTGCGCTCAATAGTACATATGATAATAATAACTGCAGTCTGTATACATACCTATGCACCGAACTGTAACAAACAACTGGTAACGGTGCAAATGGTTTCAAAGTAACAAGAGACAGACCGACATTTCCGCGCATAAATGGTCCCTGTGGATCTGAAGGAGTCTGGGGGAGACGGCTTGGGGAGATAGTCCTGGCCTGGTCCCCACTATTAGCTCTTCGGACCAGCAAGCTGGGCACCGCTGGAACAGCTTCCGGTTGCCGAGGTCCGCGTCTTTGCGTTCGCGTCGCCTTTTTCGGAACTCGGCAGACTACTTAAACATGTAGCCCGCATTCAAGTTAATATTTTATGAAGAGAGTTGGCCCTGGGGCCAGCAATTACCGCCAAGGAGAGCCTCTGCAAGACACTTAATGGAATTAATTTTCAAGATTTGTTTATGCAATTGCGAAACTGGTGTCATGCCGCGAAGCGGCGCGAAATTATACAGTTTTTGACTGTGGCTAGCTGATTTTTTTGACTGCTGCAATTTTGGGATGCCCAGAACCGTTCTAAAAACGCAAATATAACATGTATTAAGCCCAGGCTCCACTATGCGTGATAGTACGCAAAGTACGCACGGTTTTTGCAAGTTTGCGTCTTTTGCGTAGTCTAAAAATGTTCAGCTGATAGAAAATGCATTGACTGAGCTCAGGCACGTAGCCAAGGGGAGGGCGGCGGGGGCGGCCACAACCCCCCCCCCCCCCCCCCCCCACCCCCTGGAGGCCAGAAGGGCCCTTTTTGGCGCGCGAGGGCCATTTTCGGCGCGCGCAGCGCGCCGAAAAGGGCCGACGAGACCGCGCGAAGCGCGGTATCATAGGCTCTTTACTACACGAATCGTGGTCTTTAGAGAGTTTAGAGGACTTCAGAGGCCCTTTAGGGCCACTATAGCCCTCTCTGAAAGACCAGAGGGCCCCTTGGACGTTCAAAAGAGCCCTGTACATGTCAGAGGGGCCCTTGGCCAGACCGAAAGGGCCCCTGAGCGGGTCACAGGGCCCCCTGAGCACGTCGAATGGGCCCCCTGAACACGTCGAATGGGCCCCTAGCCAGCACAGAGGGGGCCCTGGGCAGGTTGAGAGGCCCCTGAGCATGTCGACAGGGCGACAAAGCGACCAGCGCAGTCCTTTGCCAGGTCATAAGGGCCCCTGAGCAGGTTGGAGGGCCCCTGGACAGACCAGAGGGCCCCTGTGAAGTTAAGAGGGCCCCTGTGCAGTTCAGAGGGGCCCTGACCAGACCGAAAGGACCCCTAGGTGGATCAGAAGGGCCCCTGAATATGCCTAATGAGCCCCTAGCCAGCACGGAGGGGCCCCAGGGCAGGTCGGAGGGCCCTCGGAGCATGTCACAAGGCGACAAAGCAGCCAGCGCAGTCCCTTGCTAGATCGGAAGGGCCACTTTGAAGGTTAAAGGGCCCCTGGAGAGACCAGAGGACCCCTGGAAAGTTAAAAGGGCCCCTGCGCAGATCGGAGGGGCCCCTGACCAGACCGAAAGGACCCCTGGGCGGGTGAGAAGGACCCCTGAACATGCCGAAGTGGCCCCTGGCCAGCACGGAGGGGCTCCAGGGCAGGTCGGAGGGCCCCTTGAGCATGTCGGCAGGGCGACAAAGCAGCCAGCGCAGGCCGACCAGAAGAGTCGCTGGGTCGATCGGAGGGGCTCCTGGGCAAGTCAGAGGGGCCCCTGGCTAGACCGAAAGGGTCTCTGGGCCGGTCGGAAGCCCCCCTGAACATGCCGGATTAGTTCCTAGCCAGACTGAAGGGGCCCCTGGGCAGGTCGGAGGGGCCCCTGAGGAGGGACGGCGGATTGCGGGGGCAGGGTACCCAAAATTCCCCCAGTCGAAAATCCTGGGGGCAAAGGGTAGTTCCCCCCCCCCAGATTTTAGCTGCTCAATCTGGGGGCAACATGACCCTTCCCCTTCCCAGGATTTTCATTTGAGGGGTGGGGGATTTTGGGTACCCTGCGCCCCGCAATCCGCCGCCCCTGCCCCTGAGCATGTCGGCAGGGCGACAAAGCAGCCAGTGCAGTCCCTGGTCAGGTCGGAAGGACCTCTGAACAGGCCGAATGGGCCTCTTGACACACAAGAGGGGCTTCTTGGAAGGTCAGAGGAGTCTCTGGTGAGACCGGAAGGGTCAAAGCACGTAGAGATCCCAGATGAAGATTAAATACAAGGAGGACTTACTCCACAATACAAATATGAAAAGCGGAGCTTTCGGGCATATTGTAACACCCTTCGTCAGGGTGCTACAATATACCCGAAAGATCCGATTTTATTGTTTCCTGTAGAGTAAACCCTCTTTGTATTATATATATATATATATATCACCCACTCCACATCATGTCTTTTCGCTTCGCGGATCGCAGATGAGTCCCTGAACAGGTCGGAAGGGCGTAGAAAAGGTCAGAGGGCCCCTAGACGATCTGAAGGGATCTTGGGCCTTTAAACAGTAAGAATACAGTTGTACAGGGAATAACACTCAAAATTTTCGCGCCGCTCCGCGGCGCAATTTAACTACAAATTCAATTATATGCGAGTTAGGAAAAAAAATCGGGCAGTTTCTCGGCGCATTTATGTGTTATGTTGCTACTTTCCTATATTATTGGGCAAAATAGTTCACTTTAGCACTTTTCCCCCGCACTTTTAAACGCACAATATAGCAATTTTAGAGGTCCGCAACATACGCAATGCGACGCATTGATGAGAAAGCAACCCAGGGCATAAAACTCAAAATTTTCGCGCCGCTCCGCGGCGCAATTTCTTTAAGAGTTCCAGGTCTTGAGCTTTAAAAAATATTCCAAGTTGGTATAGCTGATTCCAAATTCGCGTCGCTGGTTCCAAAGTTGATGTGGCAGTTTGCTAACTCCAGCTCCTAAACGTTGGTATAGCCCATGCCATACCTGCCATACTGCATTTTCCAGCCTTGTAACGTGCCTTTTCATGCGTTTTTTTTTTGGGGGGGGGGGCCTTTCAACGCTTGGGAAGGGGCCCTTTCAACGCTCGGGAAGGGGCCCTTTCGAGGCGCCGCCCCTCCCTGGACGAAATCCTGGCTACGTGCCTGACTGAGCTACACTGGAACAGTACGCAAAGTACGGATGAAATATCACGCAAACTTGCAAAAGACGCATCACGGAAGTACGCAACTCTGCAAAAGACGCAAGTGCGCAAGTAC
>JAXIVJ010009199.1:0-52071 GCA_036785665.1 Chirona hameri
ATAATATATATATATATATATATATATATATATATATATATATATATATATATATATATATATATATATATATATATATATATATATATATATATATATATATATATATATATATATATATATATATATATATATATATATATATATATATATATATATATATATATATATATATATAATATATATATATATATATATATATAATTATATATGATATTAATTTGTTTTGGCTAAACTATAAGCATGTTAATTATAATAAGTCAAATATATTTGGCTGGAGTCTTTTTTGCCAAGAAAACTTGCAGGCAGGGATTTCTCAACATGGGCTACAAAACTGATTGTTCAGTTCAAAACCCCATTTTGAAGGTGAAGTATTCCCTTCAAGTGTTTGGTAAACTTAAAAGTTATAAAGTATAAAAGTCAGTACGAACATTATCTTATGAAAACTGGTCGGGGAACTATGAGTCTAGGGGTGCGTTCGGAAAGCGACAAATTTCGCGAAATATTTCGCGAAATTTATCATGGTCGTTCGGTAGGAATTTCGCGAGAAATTCGCCGGGTTCACCGTATGTGTGTCATTTAGGTATTTAAACAATGATTTCATAACAATTATTTTTGGTTGGCAGCAATTAATTTGAGAGACTACTATTACTGTTGATCACAGATGACACAACAAATCAAGAATAAAAAAAACATCACCATTGGCCATTGTCATCACCATCACTATAAGCAATTCAATATACAATTAATTATTGATAGGTTCACAAGTATGCATCTGGCATGACATGATATGCATCTGGAAGCATGCCTCATTTTATAACACAGTTACCAATTATGAAAATCACATATTTCCATATATATCGGTGATTCTACAATCTACACTAACCCCATCTCCTCAATGTGGGCCGCCATCTTTGAAAGCACCGCCGTGACATGCTCCGGCGATTCCACGTTATTTCGCGAAATCCCTCATTTCGTGCTCTCCGAACGGCCAATCGCAAAAGATTTCGCGAAATGCGTGGAAGAATGGCCCTTCCGAACGCACTCAAAACAAACAAATCAAATTAAGAACAAGTGCGCAATGTTTGTAGCCTACTAGAATGTCACCATATTTAGTTTACATCTAACGATATTATACTATACTCCGGGTTCGGAACTAGGACTATTATATTTTCAATGATATTTGGAAAATAAAGATGAAAATAGCAAAATCAATCCGAACAATGTAAATTAAAATTGAAATGATAGACACAATTTCAAAGAACATCCTCAGAATAGGCTAATTATTGAGATCATATATACTGAATTTGAGCATACCCCTTCAATATACCCTGAATTCCATCACATATACATTGGACAACTGATTTACGCCGTAGGGTATTTAGTGGGTTATTTAGCCCTGCAAAATACCCCATGGCCAGAGGCGTAGCCACGGGGGTCCTATGGGACCTAGGACCCCCCCCCCACTCGTGGCTCTAAGAGGGGTCCCGCATATGCATTAAGTTTGACAGTGGCGGCGTGTTCATTAAGGCACCTTAGGCAGTGCCTAACCAAAGTTCAGACCCTATTCTTGCACTGTTTTGTAAGAGTTTCGTTGTCTAAACTCATAGGAAAATACTGCAGAAAGTTTTCCTGACATACATATTTTGCGTTCAAATGGCAACAAATTGACCATGCTAGCCTATGCAGAGTAAGACTGCGTACTAAGATTTGCATTATTACATGCTTATGATACAGTTTTAATTTAGCTTCAATCGTGCTTGTTTTCCGTATAAAAAACTTGGGCACTAAGGCTCGCCTAAGCCAGCTTAAGCCAAAGTATTTGGCTAAAAGTCTTGGCTAGGACCAGTATATCGCCAATATTTTTGGCAGAAATGATATGGCCTCACCATTTGCGCTTATAGCGGTGCAAACAATTAATGGATATCCATCTACAGATGGTATCTATCTGTAGGTGGATATTCAAACTGAAACGGACCCTCAGATTGAGCCCAAAAACTACTAAATAATACTAGATGGGTGTAATGTATATAGCCTGCAATTTATATAGCCTGCAATTGATATAGCCAGCTAATTTATATAGCAGGTGAACGTGGCGGGGTGTTGTTGGTGTTGGTGTTGGTGTTGGTGTTGTTGGTGTTGTTGGTGTTGTTGGTGTAGTTGGTGTTGTTGGTGGTGTTGTTGGTGATGTTGTTGGTGGTGGTGGTGGTGTTAGTGGTGATGGTGGTGTTGATGGTGTTGTTGGTGTTGTTGGTGTTGTTGGTGTTGGTGGTGTTGTTGGTGGTGTTGGTGGTGTTGGTGTTGGTGGTGTTGTGGGTGTTGTGGGTGTTGTGGGTGTTGTGGGTGTTGTGGGTGTTGTGGGTGTTGTGGATGTTGTGGGTGTTGTGGGTGTTGTGAGTGTTGTGGGTGTTGTGTGTTGTGGGTGCTGGTGGTGCTGTTGGTGTTGTTGGTGTTGTTTGTGTTGCTGGTGTTGTTGGTGTTGTTGGTATTGTTGGTGTTGTTGGTGTTGTTGGTGTTGTTGGTGTTGTTGGTGTTGTTGGTGTTGTTGGTGTTGTTGGTGGTGTTGTTGGTGATGTTGGTGGTGTTGGTGGTGTTGTTGGTGTTGGTGGTGTTGGTGGTGTTGGTGGTGTTGGTGGTGTTGGTGGTGTTGGTGGTGTTGGTGGTGTTGGTGGTGTTGGTGGTGTTGGTGGTGTTGATGTTGTTGGTGTTGTTGGTGTTGTTGGTGTTGTTGGTGTTGTTGGTGTTGTTGGTGTTGTTGGTGGTGTTGTTGGTGATGTTGGTGGTGTTGGTGGTGTTGTTGGTGTTGTTGGTGTTGGTGGTGTTGGTGGTGTTGGTGGTGTTGGTGGTGTTGGTGGTGTTGGTGGTGTTGGTGGTGTTGGTGGTGTTGGTGGTGTTGGTGGTGTTGATGTTGTTGATGTTGTTGGTGTTGTTGGTGTTGTTGGTATTGTTGGTGTTGTTGGTGTTGTTCGTGCTGTTGGTGTTGTTGGTGTTGTTGGTGTTTTTGGTGTTGTTGGTGTTGTTAGTGTTGTTAGTGTTGTTAGTGCTGTTAGTGTTGTTAGTGTTGTTAGTGTTGTTGGTGTTGTTGGTGTTGTTGGTGTTGTTGGTGTTGTTGCTGTTGTTGGTGTTGTTGGTGTTGTTGGTGATGTTGGTATTGTTGGTGTTGTTGGTGTTGTTGGTATTGTTGGTATTGTTGGTATTGTTGGTGTTGTTGGTGTTGTTGGTGCTGGTGATGCTGTTGGTGTTGTTGGTATTGTTGGTATTGTTGGTGTTGTTGGGGTGTTTGTTATTGTTGGTGTTTCTGGTGTTGTTGGTGTTGTTGGTGTTGTTGGTGTTGTTGGTGTTGTTGGTATTGTTGGTGTTGTTGGTGTTTGGTATTGTTGGTGTTGTTGGTGTTGGTGGTGCTGTTCGTGTTGTTGGTGTTTTGTGTTGTGGGTGTTGTGGGTGTTGTGATCAGGTCGGCCTAAGATTCATTCGTGTCGAAAAAAACAATTGACCGTCGCCGGGATTCGAACCGGGCCCCTCTGCGCCAAAGTCTGAGGACATACCACTAAGCTAGGTCGGCTGATGGTAGCCAAGGCTTATTTTCGATACAGTAGCGGGATACAGGCAACGAAGGTCTCCATAGTAACCGAGACTCAATCTCCGGTCGAGTGATTTGGACAGGCGCGACGTATTTCTTGTATCGTTTTAGGGAACCTGTCATTGTAAGCTACATGTTTTATATATGAATACATTTTGGGTGGGTATTAGATGATTTTGAATGCACTTTCCGGCCATGTGATTTGTATCGCTTAGAAAACATTTTTTGTTGACGGTACGGCGGTTTGCAAAATTGACGTTGGAAAATATTGGTAATGGGTATGTTCCAGGCGGATTTTAGCACTTAAACATTTCTTTAGAACGTTAATTTTTACATGCATTTTAGAGACGATGTATAGGCCTACACATTGGCAAAGTTTCATCACTTGACGTCCCATTGGTTCCGACCACTGATTTGAATCGTGAAAAACTTGATAAAAGCCTAAATTGCAGCTGTATAGCGATTAACTTCGCACGTGCAACGCGCCACTGATGGACAAACAGTGGATATTCCGTGCCGCTTCTTCCTCTGCACATCTGTGTTTTCGGCTTGTCGGTGCGACTTGTGGTTGCCGAAATATCAGCCAGGTATGCAACAATGTTTGGGCGATAATTTCGTACGCGGCGTTCTCGCTAATTAGTGCATTGTCAATGGAGGAATGGTCCGTTTTTGCACGCGGCGCCACGAACAAACGACGCACTCGACCGTGATGGGACCCAAAATTTCAGATATTTAGTCACCAGTCGAGTCGATTAGTTTTTGTCACGACGCTCTGCGTGCATTAGTCCCTGAGCTATTAAGATTCTGCCATAAGGCAACAGGTGAGGCTGAAGCTTTTCCATAGGCGCTAGTGTTGAAGGAAGTCGACACTACTGCTTTTATAATATAGGACTAGATGGGTGTAATGTATATAGCCTGCAATTGATATGGCCAGCTAATTTATATAGCAGGTGAGCGTGGCGGACGTGGCGGCGGTGGCGGGCGTTGGTGGGTGATGGCGGGGTGGTGTCGGGGCGGTGTCGGGGCGGTGTCGGGGCGGTGGGCGTGGGCGGTGGGCGTGGGCGGTGGGCGTGGGCGGTGGGCGTGGGCGGTGGGCGTGGGCGGTGGGCGTTGGCTATGGGCGTGTGCGGTGAGCGGTGGGCGGTGGGCGTGGGCGGTGGGCGGTGGGCGGTGGGCGGTGGGCGGTGGGCGGTGGGCGGTGGGCGGTGGGCGGTGGGCGGTGGGCGGTGGGCGGTGGGCGGTGGGCGGTGGGCGGTGGGCGGTGGGCGGTGGGCGGTGGGCGGTGGGCGGTGGGCGGTGGGCGGTGGGTGGTGGGCGGTGGGCGGTGGACGTGGGCGGTGGGCGGTGGGCGTGGGCGGTGGGCATAGTCGGTGGGTGGTGGCGGGGCGGTGTTGTTGGTGGTGTTGGTGTTGTTGGTGTTGTTAGTGTTGTAGGTGTTGTTGGTGTTGTTGGTGTTGTTGGTGTTGTTGGTGTTGTTGGTGTTGTTGGTAGTGTTGGTGTTTTTGGTGTTGTTGGTGTTGTTGGCGCTGGTGGTGTTGTTGGTGTTCTTGGCGTTGTTGGTGCTGTTGGTGTTGTTGGTGTTGTTGGTGTTGTTGGTGTTGTTGGTGCTGTTGGTGTTGTTGCTGTTGTTGGTTTTGTTGGTGCTGTTGGTGTTGTTGGTGTTGTTGGTGTTGTTGGTGTTGTTGGTGTTGTTGGTGTTGTGGGTGTTGTGGGTGTTGTGGGTGTTGTGGATGTTGTGAGTGTTGTGAGTGTTGTGAGTGTTGTTGGTGTTGTTGGTGTTGTTGGTGGTGTTGGTGTTGTTGGTGGTGTTGGTGGTGTTGGTGGTGTTGGTGGTGTTGGTGGTGTTGGTGGTGTTGGTGGTGTTGGTGGTGGTGTTGTTGTTGGTGTTGTTTGTTGTGTTGTTGGTGTTGTTGGTGCTGTTGGTATGGTTGGTATTGTTGGTGTTATTGGTGCTGGTGGTACTGTTGGTGTTGTTGGTGTTGTTTGTGTTGTTTGTGTTCTTGATGTTGTTGATGTTGTTGGTGTTGTTGGTGTTATTGGTGTTGTTAGTGTTGTTTGTGTTGTTGGTCTTGTTGATGTTGTTGTTGTTGTTGTTGTTGTTGGTATTGTTATTGTTGGTGTTGTTAGTGTTGTTCGTGTTTTTGGTGTTTTTGGTGGTGTTGGTGTTGTTGGTGTTGTTGGTGTTGTTGGTGTTGTTGGTGTTGTTGGTGTTGTTGGTGTTGTTAGTGTTGTTTGTGTTGTTGGTGTTGTTGTTGTTGGTGGTGTTGTTGATGGTGTTGGTGTTATTGGTGTTGTTGGTGTTGTTGGTGTTGTTGGTGTTGTTGGTATTGTTAGTGTTGTTGGTGTTGCTGGTGGTGTTGGTGTTGTTGGTGTTGTTGGTGTTGTGGGTGATGTTGGTGTTGCTGGTATTGTTGGGGTTGTTGATGTTGTTGGTGCTGTTGGTGTTGTTGATGTTGTTGGTATTGATGGTGTTGTTCGTGTTGTGGGTGTTGTTGGTGTTGTTAGTGTTGTTGGTGTTGTTGGTGCTGTTGGTGTTGTTGTTGGTGTTGTTGGTGTTGTTTGTGTTGTTGGTGTTGTTGGTGTTGTTGATGTTGTTGGTGTTGTTGGCGTTATTGGTGTTGTTGGTGTTGTTGGTGTTGTTGGTGTTGTTGGTGTTGTTGGTGTTGTTGGTGTTGTTGGTGTTCTTGGTGTTGTTGGTGTTGTTGGTGTTGCTGGTGGTGGTGTTGGTGGTGTTGTTGGTGTTGTTGGTGTTGTGGGTGTTGTTGGTGTTGTTGGTGTTGTTGGTGTTGTTGGTGTTGTTGGTGTTGTTGGTGTTGTTGGTGTTGGTGTTGTTGGTGTTGATGGGTGTTGTTGGTGTTGTTGGTGTTGAAGATGTTGTGGGTGTGGGTATTGGTATTGGTGTGTTTGTGGTTGTGGATGTGAGCGTTGGTGTGGTCCATTAACTTTGCACATGCCTTGCGCTGCTGATCGACCTACCGTGCATACGCGGGGCCGATCATTTCTGTACGCATCTGTGTTTGTCCCATTGCTTACGCCGGGCCAATCATTTCTCTAACCATCTCTGTTTGACCCATGTTCGTGCGACTCATGGTTGCCGAGATAGATCACTGATCTCGGGTAGGCTTTACAATAAAGAGTTTGGAATTTATATAAGCGTCAATTTGATATCCGCCGCACGGAGGTTGGTTTTCTCCGTAGCATGCTTCACGGCATTTATTTTCCCCGGTGAGGCTTTGCCGTCGCAAATTGCACCGACCTAAATAGCTTGATGAAATATTGTATACGTTTAACAAAATAGGTCGTGTAGCGTCTTAGCATAGCTGCAATTATAAGCTTCATGTTTGGATATACAAAATAAATTTTGGGTGGGTATTAGATGTATTTAAATGCTCTTTCCGGCCATATGATTGTTATCGCCTAGCTCGCTTCGGTTTTGACTGTACGGCGGTTCGAAAAACTGACTTTCGAAAAGCGGATTTTTGCACTGAAATATTGCTTTAAAACATTAATGTTCACATACGTTTTAGAGACGGTACCTTCGTCGAAACATTGTCATTAGTTTCAATGCTTCACATCCCATAGGTTCCGAGCACTAATTATAATCGTGAAGGACTTCATAAGACCCTGAATTTGCGCTTTTTACCCATTAACTTTGCACGTGCCACGCGCTGCTGATCGACCCATAATGCAATCGCCGGGCCGATCGATTGTCTACACATCTTTGTTTGTCCCGTGTCTGTGCGACTCGTGGTTGCCGAGCTACTGGTCAGGTATTGCAACGATATTTTGTTGTCGTTTTCGTAGACGTTTTTCACGCCGTTTTCGCAAAAATAGTGTATTGTCAATGGAGGAATCGTCCGTTTTTGCACGCGGCGTCACCAACAAACGACGCACCCGAAAGTGATGGGACCCAAAGTTTAAGATGAAGAGCCACCTCTTGCTTCGATTGGTTTTTGTCATGACGCTCCAAGTGTCTTAGTTCCTGAGCTATAAAGATTATAAAACAGACAACAGGTGAGGCAAGCGACCTCAGCAGGAATGTCCATAGGCGTAGTGTTGAAGAAAGTCGACAATAGGCCAAGCCTGAGCGCTCGGACAATTGGCTAAGCCTGAGCGAGTCGCCAATACTTCTTTTATAATAGCGGTGTTTTTGGTGTGTGTGTGGGTGTATTTGTGGTTGTGGGTATGGGTGCTGCTGTGGGTTATTAACTATACACATGCCATGCGCTGCTGATCGACAAACAGCGCAAACGCCGGTCCGATCATCTATGAACACAAGTCAAACACACGTTTGACCCATTGTTTACGCCGAGCCAATCATTTATCTGCCCATCTCCGTTTGTCCCATGTTCGTGCGACTCATGGTTGCCGAGATAGATCACCGATCTCGGGTAAGCTTTACAATAAAGAGTTTGGAATTTATATTAGCGTCAATTTGATATCCGCCGCACGGAGGTTGGTTTTCTCCGTAGCATGCTTCTCAGCAATTGATTTTCCTCTGTGAGGCTTTGCCGTCGCAAATTTCACCGACCTAAATAGCTTGATGAAATATTTTTTACGTTTAACAAAATAGGTCGTGTAGCGTCTTAGCATAGCTGCAATTATAAGCTTCATGTTTGGATATAAGAATACATTTTGGGTGGGTATTAGATGTATTTGAATGCTCTTTCCGGCCATGTGATTTGTATCGCTTAGCACGCTTTGGTTTTGACTGTATGGTAGTTCGAAAAACTGACATTCGAAAAGCGGATTTTTGCACTGAAATATTGCTTTAAAACGTTAATGCTCACATACGTTTTAGAGACGGCACCTTCGTCGAAACATTGCCATTAGTTGCATTGCTTCACGTCCCATAGGTTCCGAGCACTAATTATAATCGTGAAGGACTTCATAAGACCCTGAATTTGCGTGTCTTTTGTCATTAACTTTGCACGTGTCACGCGCTGCTGGTCGACCCATAATGCAATCGCCGGACCGATCGATTGTCTACACATCTGTGTTTGTCCCGTGTCTGTGCGACTCGTGGTTGCCGAGCTACTGGTCAGGTATTGCAACGATATTTTGTTGTCGTTTTCGTAGACGTTTTTCACGCCGTTTTCGCTAAATTAGTGTATTGTCAATGGAGGAATCGTCCGTTTTTGCACGCGGCGTCACGAACAAACGACGCACCCGAAAGTGATGGACCCAAAGTTTAAGATGAAGAGCCACCTCTTGCGTCGATTGGTTTTTGTCACGACGTTCCAAGTGTCTTAGTTCCTGAGCTATTAAGATTATAAAACAGACAACAGGTGAGGCAAGCGACCTCAGCAGGAATGTCCATAGGCGTAATGTTGAAGAAAGTCGACAATAGGCCAAGCCTGAGCGCTCGGACAATTGGCTAAGCCTGAGCGCGTAGACAATACTCCTTTTATAATATAGGACTAGTGAGGTGTAAATTTATATGGCCTGCGGCTAGTGAGGTGTAAATTTATATGACCTGCGGCTAGTGAGGTGTAAATTTATATGGCTTGCGGCTGGCCGCCGGCCTGACCAGAGCCATAGGCTAAGTGGCGGGCGGGCGTGACACCCTCCCTCCATGCGCGGTCTGACTCAACTGACGCTCTGCCCACGCCGCCGACTCGCGCCGGCCGGCGATCTACTCTCTGATTGGCCAAAACTTAAGCGGTTCCTAGCTTAACCGCCAGGGCGGCCGCGGCGGCTGCACCGGCGGCGCCGGCGGGCCGGGGTCGAAACTGTGTATTTTAAATGGAGGAATCGCCTGTTTTTGCACGCGGCGTCACGAACAAACGACGCACCCGAAAGTGATGGGACCCAAAGTATAAGATGAAGAGTCACCTCTTGCGTCGATTGGTTTTTGTCACGACGCTGCAAGTGCCTTAGTCCCTGAGCTATTAAAATTATAAAAACAGACAACAGGTGAGGCAAGCGACCTCAGCAGGAATGTCCATAGGCGTAGTGTTGAAGAAAGTCGACAATAGGCCAAGCCTGAGCGCGTAGACGATACTCCTTTTATAATAGAGGACTAGATGGGTGTAATGTATATAGCCTGCAATTTATATAGCCTGCAATTGATATAGCCAGCTAATTTATATAGCAGGCGAGCGTGGCGGACGTGGCGGCGGTGGCGGGCGTTGGTGGGTGATGGCGGGGCGATGGCGGGGCGGTGTCGGGGCGGTGTTGGGGCGGTAGGCGTGGGCGGTGCGCGGTAGGCGGTGGGCGGTGGGCGTGGTCGGTGGGTGGTGGGGGGCGGTGTCGGGGCGGTGTTGGGGTGTTGGGGCGGTGGGCGGTGGATGGTGTGGGCGGTGGGCGGTGGGTAGTGGGCGTGGGTGGTGGGTGTGGGCGGTAGGCGGAGGATGTGGGTGGTGGGCGGTGGGAGGTAGGCAGTGGGCGGTGGGCAGTGGGCGGTGGGCGGTGGGCAGTCGGCGGTGGGTGGTGGGCGGTGGGCAGTGGGCGGTGGGCGGTGGGCGGTGGGCGGTGGGCGGTGGGCGGTGGGCGGTGGGCGGTGGGCGGTGGGCGGTGGGCAGTGTGCGGTGGGCGGTGGTCGGTGGGCGGTGGGCGGTAGGCGGTGAGCGGTGAGCGGTGGGCGGTGGGCGGTGGGCGGTAGGCGGTAGGTGGTGGGCAGTGGGCGGTGGGCGGTGGGGGTAGGCGGTGGGCGGTGGGCGATGGGCGGTGGGCGGATGGGTGTGGGCGGTGGGCGGTGGGCGGTATGCGGTATGCGGTGTACGGTGGGCGGTTAGCGGTGGGCGGTGGGCGATGAACGTGGGCAGTGGGTGGTGGGCGGTGGGCGGTGGGCAATGGGTGGTGGGTGGTCGGCGGTGGACGGTGGGTGGTGGGCGGTGGGCGGTGGGCGGTGGGTGGTGTGATGTGTGCGGTGTGCGGTGGCGGGGCGGTGGCGGGGCGGTGGCGGGGCGGTGGGCGGTGAGCGGTAGGTGGTGAGCGGTGAGCGGTGGGTGGTGGGCGGTATGCGGTATGCGGTGTGCGGTTGGCGGTGGGCGGTGGGCGGTTGGCGGTGGGCGGTTGGCGGTAGGCGGTGGGCGGTGGGCGATGAACGTGGGCGGTGGGCGGTGGGCGGTGGGCGGTGGGCGGTGGGCGGTGGGCGGTGGGCGGTGGGAAATGGGCGGTGGGCGGTGGGCGGTGGGCGGTGGGCGGTGGGTGGTGGGCGGTGGGCGGTGGACGGTAGGCGGTAGTCGGTGGGTGGTAAGCGGTGAGCGGTGAGCGGTGGGCGGTGGGCGGTAGGCGGTAGGCGGTAGGCGGTGGGCAGTGGGCAGTAGGCGGTGGGCGATGGGCGGTGGGCGGTGGGCGGTGGACGGTATGCGGTGGGCGGATGGCGGTTGGCGGTAGGCGGTGGGCGGTGGGCGATGAACGTGGGCAGTGGGCGGTGGGCGGTGAGCGGGGTGTGGTGGGCAATGTGCGGTGGGTGGTGGGTGGTCGGCGGTAGGCGGTGGGCGGTGGGCGGTGGGCGGTGTGCTGTGCGCGGTGTTTGGTGTTCGGTGGCGGGGCGGTGGGCGGTGGGCGGTGGGCGGTGGGCGGTGGGCGGTTGGCGCGGAGCGGTGGGCGGTGGGCGGTGAGCGGTGGGTGGTGGGCGGTATGCGGTATGCTGTGGGCGGTTGGCGGTGGGCGGTGGGCGGTAGGCGGTGGGCGATGAACGTGGGCGGTGGGCGGTGGGCGGTGGGCGGTGGGCGGTGGGCGGTGGGCGGTGGGCGGTGGGCGGTGGGCGGTGGGCGGTGGGCGGTGGGCGGTGGGCGGTGGGCGGTGGGCGGTGGGCGGTGGGCGGTGGGCGGTGGGCAATGGGCAATGGGCGGTGGGCGGTGGGTCGTGGGTGGTGGGCGGTGTGCGGTGGCAGGGCGGTGTGCGGTGGCGGGGCGGTGGGCGGTGGGCGTGTGCGGTGAGCGGTGGGCGTGGGCGGTGTCGGGGCAGTGTCGGGGCGGTGTCGGGCGCGTCCAATTCAATCCGATCAGGTGGGCCGCTCGTTCGTGTCGAAAAAGCACTTGGCCGTCGCCGGGATTCGAACCAGGCCCCTCTGCGCCAAAGTCTGATGCCTTGGCACTAAGCTAGATCGGCCGATGGTAGCCAAAGCTTATTTTCGATACAGTAGCGGGATACAGGCAGCGATTGTCTCCATAGTAACTGAGACTCAATCTCCGGTCGGGAGTGACCCTCTCACCTCTAGGCGGGGGTGTGTATTTGTCCTTTAATTTATATGGTCTGCAATGTATATAGCCTTCAATTGGGTGTGGGTGTGGGTGTGGATGGCGAGCGCTGCGGGCGAGCGCAACACAACCACCACCCACGCCCGCTCTCGTCCCACTGACGCTGGACTGCACATATACAGTTCTATCGCCGGCCGCAAGGCGGCGCCAGGCGGTGGCCGCAAGGCCCTATAACAACGGTGGCCGTAACAACGGTGGTCTCCATAGCAACCAAGACTCATTCTCCAGTCGGGAGTTTTTTTGATCGGCGCGGCATATTTCTTGTAGCATTTTAGGGAATCTGTCATTTTAAGCTTAATGTTTGTATATATGAATACATTTTGGGTGGGTATTAGATGATTTTGAATGCACTTTCCGGCCATGTGATTTGTATCGCTTAGAACACATTTTTTGTTGACACATTTTTTGTTTTTTTGGTGGTTTG
This sequence comes from Chirona hameri, assembly GCA_036785665.1. Classification (NCBI taxonomy): domain Eukaryota; kingdom Metazoa; phylum Arthropoda; class Thecostraca; order Balanomorpha; family Balanidae; genus Chirona; species Chirona hameri. The sequence goes on from JAXIVJ010009199.1 coordinate 12,215, forward strand.
CAAAATTGACGTTGGAAAAAATTGGTAATGGGTATGTTACAGGCGGATTTTAGCACTGAAATATTTATTTAGAACGTTAATTTTTACATGCATTTTAGAGACGATGCATAGGCCTACACATTGGCAAAGTTTCATCACTTGACGTCCCATTGGTTCCGAGCACTGATTTGAATCGTGAAAAACTTGATAAAAGCCTAAATTGCAGCTGTTTAGCGAATAACTTTGCACGTGCAACGCGCCACTGATGGACCAACAGTGGATATTGTGTGCCGCTTCTTCCTCTGCACATCTGTGTTTTTGGCTTGTCGGTGCGACTTGTGGTTGCCAAAATATCAGCCAGGTATGTAACAATGTTTGTTCGATAATTTCGTACTCGGCGTTTTCGCTAATTAGTGCATTGTCAATGGAGGAATCGTCCGTTTTTGCACGCGGCGCCACGAACAAACGACGCACCCGAAAGTGATCGGACCCAAAGTTTAAGATGAAGAGCCACCTCTTGCGTCGATTGGTTTTTGTCACGACGCTGCAAGTGCCTTAGTCCCAGAGCTATTAAGATTATAAAAACAGACAACAGGTGAGGCAAGCGACCTCAGCAGGAATGTCCATAGGCGTAGTGTTGAAGAAAGTCGACAATAGGCTAAGCCTGAGCGCGTAGACGATACTGCTTTTATAATATACGGACTAGATGGGTGTAATGTATATAGCCTGCACTTTATATAGCCTGCAATTGATATAGCCAGCTAATTTATATAGCAGGCGAGCGTGGCGGACGTGGCGGCGGTGGCGGGCGTTGGTGGGTGATGGCGGGGTGGTGGCGGGCGTTGGTGGGTGATGGCGGGGCAATAGCGGGGCGGTGTCGGGGCGGTGTTGGGGCGAAAGGCGTGGGCGGTGGGCGGTAGGCGGTGGGCGGTGGGCGTGGTCGGTGGGTGGTGGCGGGGCGGTGTCGGGGCGGTGTTGGGGTGTTGGGGCGGTGGGTGGTGTGGGCGGTGGGCGGTGGGCGGTGGGTAGTGTGGGTGGGTGGTGGGCGTGGGCGGTGGGCGGTGGGTGGTGGGCGTGTGTGGTGGGCGGTGGGAGGTAGGCAGTGGACGGTGGGCGGTGGGCAGTGGGCGGTGGGCGGTGGGCAGTCGGCGGTGGGTGGTGGGCGGTGGGCGGTAGGCGGTGGGCGGTGGGCGGTGGGCAGTAGGCGGAGGGCGGTGGGTGGTGGGCGGTGGGCAGTGTGCGGTGGGCGGTGGGTGGTGGGCGGTAGGCGGTGGTCGGTGGGCGGTAGGCGGTGAGCGGTGGGCGGTGGGCGGTAGGCGGTAGGTGATGGACAGTGGGCGGTGGGCGGTGGGCGGTAGGCGGTGGGCGATGGGCGGTGGGCGGATGGGTGTGGGCTGTGGGCGGTGGGTTGTGGGTGGTATGCGGTATCCGGTATGCGGTGGGCGGCTGGCGGTGGGCGGTGGGCGATGAACGTGGGCAGTGGGCGGTGGGCGGTGGGCGGTGGGCAATGGGTGGTGGGTGGTCGGCGGTGGGCGGTGGGCGGTGTGCTGTGTGCTGTGTGCGGTGTGCGGTGGCGGGCGGTGGCGGGGCGGTGGGCGGTGGGCGGTGGGCGGTGGGCGGTGGGCGGTGGGCGGTGGGCGGTGGGTGGTGGGTGCTGGGCGGTATTCGGTATGCGGTGGGCGGTTGGCGGTGGGCGGTTGGCGTTGGGCGGAAGGCGGTAGGCGGTGGGCGGTGGGCGATGAACGTGGGCGGTGGGCGGTGGGCGGTGGGCAATGGGCGGTGGGCGGTGGGCGGTGGGCGGTGGGTGGTGGGCGGTGGGCGGTGGGCGGTGGGCGGTAGGCGGTAGGCGGTGGGTGGTAGGCGGTGAGCGGTGAGCGGTGGGCGGTGGGCGGTGGGCGGTGGGCGGTGGGTGGTGGGCGGTGGGCGGTGGGCGGTAGGCAGTAGGCGGTAGGCGGTGGGCAGTGGGCGGTAGGCGGTGGGCGATGGGCGGTGTGCGGTGGGTGGTGGGCGGTGAGCGGTGGGCGGTGGGCTGTGGGCGGTGGGCGGTGGGCGGTGGGCGGTGGGCGGTGGGCGGTATGCGGTGGGCGGTTGTCGGTAGGCGGTGGGCGGTGGACGATGAACGTGGGCAGTGGGCGGTGGGCGGTGGGCGGTGGGCGGTGGGCGGTGGGCGGTGGGCGGTGGGCGGTGGGCGGTGGGCGGTGGGCGGTGGGCGGTGGGCGGTGGGCGGTGTGCGGTGTGCGGTGGGCAATGGGCGGTGGGTGGTCGGCGGTAGGCGGTGGGCGGTGGGCGGTGGGCGGTGTGCTGTGGGCGGTGTGCTGTGGGCGGTGTTCGGTGTGCGATGGCGGGGCGGTGGGCGGTGGGCGGTGGGCGGTGGGCGGTGGGCGGTGGGTGGTGGGCGGTATGCGGTATGCTGTGGGCGGTTGGCGGTGGACGGTTGGCGGTGGGTGGTGGGCGGTGGGCGGTGGGCAATGGGCGGTGGGCGGTGGGTCATGGGTGGTGGGCGGTGTGCGGTGGCAGGGCGGTGTGCGGTGGCGGGGCGGTGGGCGGTGGGCGTGTCTGGTGGGCGGTGGGCGTGGGCGGTGTCGGGGCAGTGTCGGGGCGGTGTCGGGCGTGTCAGGCGCGTCCAATTCAATCCGATCAGGTGGGCCATTCGTTCGTGTCGAAAAAGCACTTGGCCGTCGCCGGGATTCGAACCGGGCCCCTCTGCGCCAAAGTCTGATGCCTTGGCACTAAACTAGATCGGCCGATGGTAGCCAAGGCTTATTTTCGATAAAGTAGCGGGATACAGGCAGCAACTGTCTCCATAGTAACTGAGACTTAATCTCCGGTCGGGAGTGACCCTCTCACCCTCTAGGCGGGGGTGTGTATTTGTCCTTTAATTTATATGGTCTGCAATGTACATAGCCTTCAATTGGGTGTGGGTGTGGGTGTGGATGGCGAGCGCTGCGGGCGGGCGCAACACAACCGCTCACCACGCCTGCTCTCGTCCCACTGACGCTGGACTGCACATATACAGTTCTATCGCCGGTCGCAAGGCGGCGCCAGGCGGTGGCCGCAACAACGGTGGTCTCCATAGCAACCAAGACTCATTCTCCGGTCGAGTTATTTTGATCGGCGCGGCATATTTCTTGTAGCGTTTTAGGGAATCTGTCATTTTAAGCTTAATGTTTGTATATATGAATACATTTTGGGTGGGTATTAGATGATTTTGAATGCACTTTCCGGCCATGTGATTTGTATCGCTTAGAACACCTTTTTTGTTGACGGTACGGCGGTTTGCAAAATTGACGTTGGAAAACATTGGTAATGGGTATGTTACAGGCGGATTTTAGCACTGAAATATTTCTTTAGAACGTTAATTTTTACATGCATTTTAGAGACGATGCATAGGCCTACACATTGGCAAAGTTTCATCACTTGACGTCCCATTGGTTCCGAGCACTGATTTGAATCGTGAAAAACTTGATAAAAACCTAAATTGCAGATGTTTAGCGAATAACTTTGCACGTGCAACGCGCCACTGATGGACCGACAGTGGATATTGTGTCCCGCTTCTTCCTCTGCACATCTGTGTTTTTGGCTTGTCGGTGCGACTTGTGGTTGCCGAAATATCAGCCAGGTATGCAACAATGTTTGTTCGATAATTTCGTATGCGGCGTTTTTGCTAATTAGTGCATTGTCAATGGAGGAATCGTCCGTTTTTGCACGCGGCGCCAAGAACAAACGACGCACCCGAAAGTGATGGGACCCAAAGTTTAAGATGAAGAGCCACATCTTGCGTCGATTGGTTTTTGTCACGACGCTGCAAGTGCCTTAGTCCCTGAGCTATTAAGATGATAAAAACAGACAACAGGTGAGACAAGCGACCTCAGCAGGAATGTCCATAGGCGTAGTGTTGAAGAAAGTCGACAATAGGCCAAGCCTGAGCAAAGTCGACAATAGGCTAAGCCTGAGCGCTCTGACAATTGGCTAAGCCTGAGCGCGTAGACGATACTGCTTTTTATAATAGAGGATAACTTAACGTTCTGATCATGATGAGCATAAAAGCTAAGCTCGGCCCGCTCTAGTTAAGAAGTTACAATGGGTCAAAGGTCGAGATCATGTGGAGCGGACCCCTACGATTTCACTCAAAATCTACAATATGATACAGCTTCACCTGGTTACGATACGCATACAAACTAAGCTCGGCCCGCCTTAGTTAGGAAGTTACAATGGGTGAAAGGTCAAGGAAAGTGGGGCGGACCCCTACGATTTCGGTAAACATATACGTGATAAAGTTTCACCTCCTGATTACGATACGCATAAAAGCTAACCTCGGCCTGCCTTAGTTAAGCAGTTACAATGGGTCAAAGGTCAAGGTAATTGGGGCGGACCCCTACGATTTCGCTAAAAATTTATAACGTGATAAAGTTTCACCTCCTAATTACGATACGCATAAAAACTAAGCTCGGCCCGACCTAGTTAAGAAGTTACAAAGGGTCAAAGGTCAAGGTCTTGGGGCGGACCCCTACGATTTCTCTAAAAATCTGCAATATAATATAGTTTGACCTCCTGATTACGATAAGCATAAAATATAGGCTCGGCCCGGCCTAGTTAGGAAGTTACAATGGGTCAAAGGTCGAGGTCATCTGGAGCGGACCTCTACGATTTCACTGAAAACCTTCAATATGATAACGTTTAACCTCCTGATTACGATGTGCATAAAAGCTAAGCTCGGCCCGCTCTAGTTAAGAAGTTGCAATGGATCAAAAGTCGAAATCATCTGGGGGCTAAACTTTATGAAAGTCAACCTTGAGCCTTGCGTTGACAAACGCACGTTCTTCGAGTTCGTCGTGTGGTTGCATCTTCTATCATTGTTATTGATTGTTTATATTGTTGGAATTTGCTTGCGTTCCTTTTAATCTGTGACCTAGGCAATGTACAGCTTTATTGTAATAATTGGGCAGTAATCAGTAGCTGTATAGGGAATAGTTCACCTTTAACATGCATTTTCAACTGAGAGGAGAATTGCAGGTCCTGGTTCAGGTAAAACAAGGTGGGTTGTAGTGCAATGATTTAATTAATGCCTTGTGCCAATATGTCTTCGCTTGTATTTTTGTTGGATGTGTTTATTATCACTATGCTGTTATGCATTGAATGCCTATTTCATTTACTTACCATTTTTTTAGTAAGATACTTCATTTTAATGTGTTAACATGATGGGATCCCAGTCAGACATGCATTCCAAGGTTATTGCAAATAAGATGGTCTGCTTCTTCCCAAAAGTATAAACTACATATATCATATATAATTCTAAGAAAGGTTTGCTATTGTTGCAGACGGTAACGTCATGCAAGCCCTGGCATTTAAGCTGGAACTGTCCGTGGCACGCTTCAAATCCTCCAGAGATCCTGCAGGTTATCACCGACGTCGGGATGTCCTCTCAGAAGTTCTAGCAGCGCATGCACAAATTCAATGTGCACTCTGGAATGGGAGCTCTGGCAACAGCCGGCCTGCGAAATTCCGACAGCTCAGCTCCATGCCAGTCTGTGCAGGCGAGTGAAGCTCCATGCCAGTCTGTGCAGGCGAGTGAAACTCTATCCCAGTATGTGCAGGCGAGTGAAGCTCTATGCCAGTCTGTGCAGGCGAGTGAAGCTCTATGCCAGTCTGTGTAGGCGAGTGAAGCTCTAAGCCAGTCTGTGCAGGCGAGTGAAGCTCTATGTCAGTCTGTGCATGCGAGTGAAGCTCTATGCCAGTCTGTGCAGGCGAGTGAAGCTCTATGCCAGTCTGTGCTGGCGAGTGAAGCTCTATGCCAGTCTGTGCAGGCGTGTGAAGCTCTATGCCAGTCTGTGCAGGCGAGTGAAGCTCTTTGCCAGTCTGTGCAGGCAAGTGAAGCTCTTTGCCAGTCTGTGCAGGCGAGTGAATCTCTATGCTAGTCTGTGCAGGCGAGTGAAGCAGACGAAGCTCCATGCTAGTCTGTGCAGGCGAGCGAAGCTCTATGCCAGTCTGTGCAGGCGAGTAAAGCTCTATGCCAGTCTGTGCAGGCGAGCGAAGCTCTATGCCAGTCTGTGCAGGCGAGTGAAGCTCTATGTCAGTCTGTGCATGCGAGTGAAGCTCTATGCCAGTCTGTGCAGGTGAGTGAAGCTCTATGCCAGTCTGTGCTGGCGAGTGAAGCTCTATGCCAGTCTGTGCAGGCGTGTGAAGCTCTATGCCAGTCTGCGCAGGCGAGTGAAGCTCTTTGCCAGTCTGTGCAGGCAAGTGAAGCTCTTTGCCAGTCTGTGCAGGCGAGTGAAGCTCTTTGCCAGTCTGTGCAGGCGAGTGAATCTCTATGCTAGTCTGTGCAGGCGAGTGAAGCAGACGAAGCCCCATGCTAGTCTGTGCAGGCGAGCGAAGCTCTATGCCAGTCTGTGCAGGCGAGTAAAGCTCTATGCCAGTCTGTGCGTTCCCGAGGCGCGATGGCTACCGCGGCGGCAGGGACGGCAGGCGTGATGGCTACCGAGGCGGCAGGGACGGCTATCAGGACGGCCGGTCGCCGCTGCCCGAGACGGACCCGCCACCGCCGCCCGAACAGCCGCCGCCGCCGCAGCCCCCGGAGCAGCCGCCGTTGCCGCCGGATGACTGGGCCGCCCCACGTCTCCACCGCCAACACCGACAGAGGAAGACGGAGATGCTGGCTCAGCAGGTGACGCTCGGCAGCAGACGGCACATTCTCAGCACAAATGGGTCCAGGCCCCGGGCCGGGGCCACCCGCCCACCAGAGGACAGCTTCCCACCCGCGGCGGTCCACCAACCCGAGGTCAGCCAGCATGTAGAGGGCAGTATCAGCCGGCTGGCCGCGGCCACCATGACCAGTTCAAGCAGTACAACCAGTACGGAGAGGAGCAGCAGGGATACTCGGAGGAGGGATACGACACCGACGCGTCGTACGTACGACCAACAGGGTGACGGCTACGGCCAGGAGTACCCGGAGGAAGAACAGTACAACGATGAGAACGACTACGGTTGTCGATTGCGGCGGTGACCACGCGCGACGATGGGAGGACGTGCGTCTGTCCTGCTGTTCGTTCTTCAATGTGTAAATCCACTTGCCCGCTGTGTACGCACCACATGTAATGTTTAGATGTATGTATGGTGTATGTGTAAAACGAACTTGCAAGGTTCTCAAAGTACAACAAACCTTATTGTACATGTTCCATGACTTGTACATTGTGTTATGGTAATAGCTTCGTGATTCATGTTATGTAATCTATTTTTGTAATCAGTGTTACTTGATATGGCGACAGAGACGTTGGTGATCCATGTATACTATTATCTGGCGAGTCGCGTCCTGCAGCGATACACCGTGTCCACATGACATCACGATTATACGTAATTAAAATCAGAACGCTGCACTAGATGTTCGTGCGAGTGTATTGCGAATTCGTTCGTGGGAGTGTGCGATGTTCGTACGAGTGTCAAACCAACCAATAGAACATGCCTCTTCCCACATGGGCTTTTAATGTCACCACCAGGGGGCAGGGCAGGAGGGTAGCAGGTCAGACCACCAGGGGCAGGATAGAAGGTACCAGGTCAGACCACCAGGGGGCAGGGCAGGAGATGCGAGGTCAGACCACCAGGACAAGAGGTACCAGGTCAGACCACCAGAGGCAGGACAGGAGAGTATCAGTTAAGACAACCAGGGGGCAGGCCAGGAAGGTACCAGGTCATACCGCCAGGGGCCAGGAAAGGAAGGTACCAGGTCAGACCACCAGGCGCCAGGGCAGGAGGTACCAGGTCAGACTACTAGGGGGCAGGACAGGAGGTAACTGATAAGACCACCTGGGGCAGGACAGGAGGGTACAAGTTCAGACCACCAGGGGGGGGGGGGACAGGATAGGAGGGTACCACTTCAGACCACCAGGGGGGCAGGACAGGAGGGTACCAGGTCAGACCGCCAGGGGCAGGACAGGAGAGTATCAGATAAGACCACCAGGGGCAGGATAGGAGGGTACCAGGTCAGCGCACCAGGCGGCAGGACAGGAGGTACCAGGTCAGACCACCAGGAGGCAGGACAGGATGGTACCAGGTCAGACCACCAGGGGCCATGACAGGAGGGTACCAGGTCAGACCACCAGGTGTCAGGACAGGAGGTACCAGGTCAGACCACCAGGGGGCAGGACAGGAGGTACCAGGTCAGACCATCAGGGACAGGACAGGAGGTATCAGGTCAGACCACCAAGGCAGGAGGTACCAGATCAGACCACCGGAGGGCAGGACAGGAGGGTACCAGATAAGACCACCAGGGGAGGACAGGAGGTACCAGATACGACCACCAGGGGACAGGACAGGAGATACCAGATAAGACCACCAGGGGAAGGACAGGAGGTACCAGATAAGACCACCAGTGGAGGATAGGAGGATGCCAGATTAGAACTCAGGGGGCAGGACAGGAGGGTACCAGATAAGAACCCAGGGGCAGGACAGGAGGGTTCCAGGTCAGACCACAAGGGGCAGGACAGGAGGTATTAGGTCAGACTACCAGAGGGCATGACAGGAAGTACCAGATAAGACCACCAGGGGCAGGACAGGAAGGTACCAGTTCAGACCACCAGGGGGGGGGGAAGGACAGGAGGGTACCAGGTCAGACCACCAGGGGCAGGACAGGAGAGTATCAGATAAGACCACCAGGGGGCAGAACAGGAGGGTACCAGGTCAGAGCACCAGGCGACAGGATAGGAGGTACCAGGTCAGACCACCAGGGGGCAGGACAGGAGGGTACCAGGTCAGACCACCAGGGGCCATGACAGGAGGGTACCAGGTCAGACCACCAGGTGGCAGGACAGGAGGTACCAGGACAGACCACCAGGGGGCAGGACAGGAGGTACCAGGTCAGACCACCAGGGACAGGGCAGGAGGTACCAGGGCAGGACAGGAGGGTATCAGATAAGACCACCAGGGGAGGACAGAAGTTACCAGATACGACCACCAGGGGGAAGGACTGGGGGTACAGGTCAGACTACCAGGGGGCAGGACAGGAGGGTACCAAGTCGGACCACCAGGGGCAGGACAGGAGATACCAGGTCAGACCACCAGGGGCAGGGCAGGAGGTACCAGGTCAGAACACCAGTGACAGGGCAGGTGGGTACCAGGTCAGACCACCAGGGGACAGGGCAGGAAGTACCAGTTAAGACCACCAGTGGAGAACAGGAGGATGCCAGATTATAACCCAGGGGGCAGGACAGGAGGGTACCAGATAATAACCCAGGGGCAGGACAGGAGGGTACCAGGTCAGACCACCAGAGGCAGGACAGGAGGTACGAGATAAGATCACCAGGGGCAGGGCAGGAGGTACCAGGTCAGACCACCAGGGACAGAACAGGAGGTACCAGGTCAGACCACCAGGGCAGGACAGGAGGGTACCAGATAAGACCACCAGGGGGGCAGGACAGGAGGGTACCAGGTCAGACCACCAGGGGGCAGGACAGGAGAGTATCAGGGCAGACCACCAGGGACAGGACAGGAGGGTACCAGGTCAGACCACCAGGGCAGGGAAGGAGGTACCAGGTCAGACCACCGGAGGGCTGGACAGGAGGGTACCAGATAAGACCACCAGGGGGCGGGATAGAAGGTACCAGATAAGACCACCAGGGGGATGGACCGGAGGGTACAGGTCAGACTACCAGGGGGCAGGACGGGAGGGTACCAAGTCAGACCACCAGGGGCAGGGCAGGAGGTACCAGATTAGAACCCAGGGGGCAGGACAGGAGGTTACCAGATAAGAACCCAGGGGCAGGACAGGAGGGTACCAGGTCAGATCACCAGGGGCAGGACAGAAGGTACCAGGCCAGACCACCAGGGGGCAGGACAGGAGGTACCAGGTCAGACCACCAGGGAGCAGGACAGAAGGTACCAGATAAGACAACCAGTGGAGGACAGGAGGATCTCTGATTATAACCCAGGGGGCAGAACAGGAGGGTACCAGATAAGAACTCAGGGGCAGGGCAGGAGGGTACCAGGTCAGACCACCAGGGGTAGGACAGGAGGTACCAGATAAGACCACCAGGGGCAGGACAGGAGGGTACCAGATTAGACCCCAGGGGGCAGGACAGGAGGTTACCAGATCAGAACTCAGGGGCAGGACAGGAGGGTACCAGGTCAGATCACCAGGTGTAGGACAGAAGGTATCAGGCCAGACCACCAGGGGGCAGGACAGGAGGTACCAGGTCAGACCACCAGGGGGCAGGACAGAAGGTACCAGATAAGAACACCAGGGTCAGGACAAGAGGTACCAGGTCAGACCACCAGGGTCAGGACAAGAGGTACCAGGTCAGACCACCAGGGGGCAGGACAGGAGGATACTAGGTTAGACCACCAGGGGGCAGGACAGGAGGGTACCAGGTCAGACTACCAGGGGCAGGACAGGAGGGTACCAGATCAGACTACCAGGGGCAGGACAGGAGGGTACCAGATCAGACCACCAGGGGCAGGACCTTGACCCTCAGTGGATCAGACACCCTGACCCCAGTTGTCTTACCTGTTACCCTGCCCCCTGGTGGTCGTATCTGGTACCTCCTGTCCTGCCCCTGGTGGTCTGACCTGGCATCTCCTGTCCTTCCCCTGGTGGTCTGACCTGGTACCTCCTGTCCTTCCCCTGGTGGTCTGACCTGGTACCCACCTGCCCTGTCACTGGTGTTCTGACCTGGTACCTCCTGCCCTGCCCCTGGTGGTCTGACCTGGTATCTCCTGTCCTGCCCCTGGTGGTCCGACTTGGTACCCTCCTGTCCTGCCCCTGGTAGTCTGACCTGTACCCCCAGTCCTTCCCCCTGGTGGTCGTATCTGGTACCTTCTGTCCTCCCCTGGTGGTCTTATCTGATACCCTCCTGTCCTGCCCTGGTACCTCCTGCCCTGTCCCTGGTGGTCTGACCTGGTACCTCCTGTCCTGCCCCCTGGTGGTCTTATCTGGTACCCTCCTGCCCTGCCCCTGGTGGTCTGACCTGGTACCTCCTGCCCTGCCTCCTGGTTGTCTGACCTGGTACCTTCTGTCCTGCCCCCTGGTGATCTGAACTATACCTCCTGTCCTGTCCCCTGGGTTCTTATCTGGTACCCTCCTGTCCTCCACTGGTGGTCTTATCTGGTACCACCTGTCCTGCCCCTGGTGGTCTGACCTGGTACCTACTGACCTGCCCCCTGGTGTTCAAATCTGGTACCTCCTGTCCTGCCCCCTGGTGGTCTGACCTGGTACCCTTCTGTCTTGTCGCCTGGTGGTCTGACCTGGTACCCTCCTGTCCTTCCCCCTGGTTTTTTATCTGGTACCTTCCGTCTTGCCCCATGGTGGTCTTATCTGGTACCTCCTGTCATGCCCCTGCTGGTCTGACCTGGTACTCTCCTGTCCTGCCCCCTGGTGTTTTTAACTGGTACCCTCCTGTCCTGCCCCTGGTGGTCTTATCTGATACCTCCTGTCCTGCCCCTGCTGGTTTGACCTGGTACTCTCCTGTCCTGCCCCCTGGTGGTCTTAACTGGTACCCTCCTGTCCTGCCCCTGGTGGTCTTACCTGGTACCTCCTGTCCTGCCCCCGGTGGTCTGACCTGGTACCTCCTGCCCTGCCCCTGGTGGTCTGACCTGGTACCCTCCTGTCCTGCACCCTGATAGTCTGACATGGTACCTCCTGTCCTGCCCCTGGTGGTCTGACCTGGTACCCTCCTGTCCTGCCCCTGAGTTCTTATCTGGTACCCTCCTGTCCTTCCCCCTGAGTTATAATCTGGCATCCTCCTGTCCTCCACTGGTGATCTTATCTGGTACCTCCTGTCCTGCTCCCTGGTGGTCGTATCTGGTACCTCCTGTCCTCCCCTGGTGGTCTTATCTTGTACCCTCCTGACCTGCCCTCCGGTGGTCTGACCTGGTACCTCCTGCCCTGCCCTGGTGGTCTGACCTGATACCTCCTGTCCTGTCCCTGGTGGTCTGACCTGGTACCTCCTGTCCTGCCCCTGGTGGTCTGACCTGGTACCTCCTGTACTTCCCCTGGTGGTCTGACTTAGTACCCTCCTGTCCTGCCCCCTGGTAGTCTGACCTCTACCCTCGGTCCTTCCCTCTGGTGGTCGTATCTGGTACCTTCTGTCCTCCCCTGGTGGTCTTATCTGATACCCTCCTGTCCTGTCCCTGGTGGTCTGACCTGGTACCTCCTGTCCTGCCCTCTGGTGGTCTGACATGGTGCCTCCTGTCCTGCCACCTGGTGGTCTGACATGGTACCCTCCTGTCATGGCCCCTGGTGGTATGACCTGGTACCCTCCTGTCCTGCCCCCTGGTGGTCTGACCTGGTACCTCCTATCATGTCGCCTGTTGCTCTGACCTGGTACCCTCCTGTCATGGCCCCTAGGGTGGTCTGACCTGGTGCCCTCCTGTCCTGCCCCCTGGTGGTCTTATCTGATACTCTCCTGTCCTGCCCCTGGTGGTCTGACCTGACACCTCCTGTCCTGTCCCTGATGGTCTGACCTGGTTCCTCCTGTCATGCCCCTGGTGGTCTGACCTGGTACCTCCTGTCCTGACACCTGGTGGTCTGACCTGATACCCTCCTTTCCTGGCCCCTGGCGGTCTGACCTGGTACCTTCCTGTCCTGCCCCTGGCGGTCTGACCTGGTACCTCTTGTCCTGGTGGTCTGACCTTGTATCTCCTGCCCTGCTCCCTGGTGGTCTGACCTGGTACCTTCTGTCCTGCTCCTGGTGGTCTGACCTGGTACCCTGCTGTCCTGCTCCCTGGTGGTGACATTAAAAGCCCATGTGGGAAGAGGCATGTTCTATTGGTTGGTTTGTCACTCGCACGAACATCGCACACTCCCACGAACGAACTCGCAATACACTCGCACGAACATGCAGAACGAACATGCAGAACATGCAGAACATGCAGCGTTCTGATTTTAATTACGTATAATCGTGATGTCATGTGGACACTGTGTAGCGCTGCAGGACGTGACTCGCCAGATAATAACATACATGGATCACCAACGTCTCTGTCGCCATATCAAGTAACACTGATTACAAAAATAAATTACATAACATGAATCACGAAGCTATTACCATAACACAATGTACAAGTCATGGATCATGCACAATAAGTTTTGTTGTACTTTGAGAACCTTGCAAGTTCGTTTTACACATACACCATACATACATCTAAACATTACATGTGGTGCGTACACAGCGGGCAAGTAGATTTACACATTGAAGAATGAACAGCAGGACAGACGCACGTCCTCCCATCGTCGCGCGTGGTCACCGCCGCAATCGACAACCGTAGTCGTTCTCATCTTTGTACTGTTCTTCCTCCGGGTATTCCTTGCCGTAGCCGTCTCCCTGTTGGTCGTACGTACGACGCGTCGGTGTCGTATCCCTCCTCCGAGTATCCCTGCTGCTCCTCTCCGTACTGGTTGTACTGGTTGAACTGGTCATGGGGGCCGCGGCCTCCGCGGCCAGCCGGCTGATACTGCCCTCTACCTGCCGGCTGACCTCGGGTTGGCGGACCGCCGCGGGTGGGAGGCTGTCCTCTGGTGGGCGGGTGGCCCCGGCCCGGGGTCTGGACCCATTTGTACTGAGAATTTGCCGTCTGCTGCCGAGCGTCACCTGCTAAGCCAGCATCTCGGTCTTCCTCTGTCGGTGCTGGCGGTGGAGACAGGGGGGGGGGGGCAGTCATCCTGCGGCAACGGCGGCTGCTCCGGGGGCTGCGGCGGCGGCGGCTGTTCGGTCGGCGGTGGCGGGTCCGTCTCGGACAGCGGCGACCGGCCGCCCTGATAGCCGTCCCTGCCGCCGCGGTAGCCATCGCGCCTCGGGAACGCACAGACTGGCATAGAGCTTCACTCGCCTGCACAGACTGGCATAGAGCTTCGCTCGCCTGCACAGACTAACATGGAGCTTCACTCGCCTGCACAGACTGGTAAAGAGCCTCACTCGCCTGCACAGACTGGCATAGAGCTTCACTCGCCTGCACAGACTGGCATCGAGTTTCACTCGCCTGCACAGACTAGCATAGAGCTTCACTCGCCTGCACAGACTGGCATACAGCTTCACTCGCCTGCACAGACTGGCATAGAGCTTCACTCGCCTGCACAGACTGGCATAGAGCTTCACTCGCCTGCACAGACTGACATAGAGCTTCACTCGCCTGCACAGACTGGCATGGAGCTGAGCTGTCAGAATTTCACAGGCCGGCTGTTGCCAGAGCTCCCATTCCAGAGTGCACATTGAATTTGTGCATGCGCTGCAAGAACTTCTGAGAGGACATCCCGACGTCGGTGATAACCTGCAGGATCTCTGGAGGATTTGAAGCGTGCCGCGGACAGTTCCAGCTTAAATGCCAGGGCTTGCATGACGTTTCCGTCTGCAACAATAGCAAACCTTTGTTAGAATTATATATGATATATGTAGTTTATACTTTTGGGGGGAAGTAGACCATCTTATTTGCAATAACCTTGGAATGCATGTCTGACTGGAATCCCATCATGTTAACACATTGGAATGAAGTATCTTATTAAAAATGGTAAGTAAATGAAATAGGCATTCAATGCATAACAGCATAGTGATATTAAACATCCAACAAAAAATACAAGCGAAGACATATTGGCACAAGGCATTAATGAAATCATTGCACTACAACCCACCTTTTTTACCTGAACCAGGACCTGCAATTCTCCTCTCAGTTCAAAATGCATGTTAAAGGTGAACTATTCCATATACAGCTACTGATTACTGCCCGATTATTACAATACAGCTGTACATTGCCTAGGTCACAGATTAAAAGGAACATAAACAAATTCCAACAATATAAACAATAAATAGCGATGATAGAAGACGCAACCACACGACGAACTCGAACAAAGTGCGTTTGTCAACACAAGGCTCAAGGTTGACTTCAATGAAGTTTAGCACCCAGATGATTTCGACTTTTGATCCATTGTAACTTCTTAACTAGGGCGGGCCGAGCTTAGCTTTTATGCGCATCGTAATCAGGAGGTCAAACTTTATGATATTGAAGGTTTTCAGTGGCATCGTAGGGGTCCACTCCAGATGACTTCGACCTTTGACCCATTGTAACTTCCTAACTAGGCCGGGCCGAGCTTATATTTTATGCTTATCGTAATCAGGAGGTCAAATTATATTATATTGCAGATTTTTAGAGAAATCGTAGGGGTCCGCCCCGAAGACCTTGACCTTTGACCTATTGTAACTTCTTGACTATGTCGAGCCGAGCTTAGCTTTTATGCGTATCGTAATCAGGAGGTGAAACTTTATCACGTTGTAGATTTTGAGTGAAATCATAGGGGTCCGCTCCACATGACCACGACCTTTAACCCATTGTAACTTCTTAACTAGGGCGGGCCGAGCTTAGCTTTTATGCTTATCATGATCAGGACGTTAAGTTCTATCATTTAGGAGCTTTTGAGCCCAACCTGAGGGGTCCGTTTCAGTTTGAATATCCATCTACAGATGGATATCCATCTGCTGAACCTGCTGCTAGCTTGACCAACGTCCTGCGCTAGGCGTGATTTTGTTTTGGTAGACAAAGAAGTGCCACATCTAGCGATAACTACAGTGACTGGCTACAATCTGGCAGCCTGACGATATTTCTGCTACATAGCCGGGTTAGATGTGGCACAGTGCCCCTGCACACATAATCTTCCGTAGCATAGTGGTTAACATGCCCGGCTTCCATGCGGAGTGTGGCCGGTTCGAATCCCGGCGACGGCTTTATGTCATAGCTACGAGCGAATCTTAGATTCGTCCCGATCGGACTTAATGGCTACGAACGAATCTTAGGTTTCGTCCTGATCGGACTTAATGGCTACGAGCTAATCTTGGGTTCGTCCCGATCGGTCTTAATGGCGGGGTTAGGTTAGGTTAGGTTAGTTATACGGAAGAAATATTGGAGAGCCAAGTATTGACGATGCCCACACCGAATTTCAAAGCAATATCTATATTTGGCACTTCTTTGTCCACCAAAAAATATACGCCGGCGGTAGTATCACCCGGATCTGATGCGTATATACATCGGACAACTGATTTACGCCGTAGGGTATTTCGTGGGATATTTAGCCCTGAAAAATACCCCATGGTCGTGGTGGAAACGGCCATATTTCAACCAAGCATTGCTACTACCACCAGGGTATATGGATACTACCACTACGAACTTCACACCTACGATCCTCCGTTCCGGAGATCTTCAGCCGCCGCGCCGCTGCACTGCTGTGGCTGGCGTCGGGCAAGGTCTGTATAAATAAGGTTGTTCCAAATGCAAAAAAATCACGTGACCAAGCAATCTCACATGTTACCACTCCGGGGGCTCCTCCGCTTTTTTGGACCTTATTTGTTTTGCACGTGCCGAAACTCCCATTGTATTAACATAGGGAGTCGTGGAATCGCAATCTATAATGTAAAACGAAGTATGATGTCAGACCGTTGAGACAAAAACAATCATAGGGGGATGTGCTCAAAGAATTCGATTTTGTAATGGTATTTTTTATTTTTGTTTACCATCATATTTTTCAGTAACATGGCTCCGGGGCGGACAGCTCCATGCCGATGACAACGGTTTTTGGTGGTTTTGACCCAATTTGGTCCACTTAGAGTGAACCAATCTGTATAAAACGCACAACGGCACCATTTTGGACCACACCGGATCGAATGGTGAAGAAATCACGCAGATCAGTCCCATAGCCTTGGAGCATGGGCTTGTCTGCAACAAATGTTGGTGGTTTTGGTCCAATTTGGTCCACTTAGAGTGAACCAATCTGTATAAAACACAAAACGGCACCGTTTTGGACCACGCCGGATCGAATGGGGAAGAAATCATGCAGATCGGTTCCATAGCCAATGGCGTAGGCAAGGGGCGGGGGGGGGGGGGGGCAAGGGGGCCATGCCCCCCCCCCCTGGAGGCCAGGGGGCCCTTCTGGCGACCGAGTGAGGGCCCCCTGGGGCCGAGGGCCCCAGTGTTTTTGATGGTGTCAGGCGCCCGTAAATCGCTTTAGGTTGCATAAAAGAACGGCCACGAACCGATACAAAATCGTAACACGAATACATAACAGCACTTGCTTGTCTGTTAAAGGCATGTATATGTAAATACGTAGAAAGGGGCCCCAGCCAGTGTGGATAGGGCCCTCAACCAGCTTTTAAAGGGGCTCTCACGATCTGCAGAGGGCCCCTGTCGGCATTTAGAGGGCCCCTTCCGGTTGTAGAGGGCCCTCTGCCGGCCTTTATAGGGCCCTGCCGATCTGGAGAGGGTCCCTGACGATCTGGAGAGGGTCCCTGCCGATCTGGAGAGGGCCATCTGCCGGTCTTTAGATGGCACTGTCGATCGTAGATCGCCCTGCCAATCTGTAGAAGGCCTCTGTCGGCATTTACAGGGCCCTGCCGACCTGTAGAGGGCCCTCTTCCAGCCTTTAGGGGCCCTGTCGATATGCAGAGTGCCCCAGCCAATCTATAGAGGGCCCTCTGCCGGCCTTAAGAGGGCCCTGCCGATCTGTAGAGGGCCCTCTGCCCGCCTTTAGAGGGCCCTTCCAGCATGCAGAGGGCCTGCCGATCTGTAGAGAACCCCCTGTCGGCATTTAAATGGCACCTTCCGGTTGTAGAGGGCCCTATGTCGGCCTTTACAGGGTCCTACCAATCTGTAGAGGGTCCCTGCCGATCTGGAGAGGGCCCTCTACCGGTCTTTAGATGGCCCTGCCAATCTGTAGAGGGCCTCTTCCGGAATTTAAAGGGCCCTGCCGACCTGTAGAGGGCCCTCTTTCAGCCTTTAGAGGCCTTGTCGATCTGCAGAGTGTCCCAGCCAATCTGTAGAGGGCCCTCTGCTGGCCTTTAGCCGATCTGTAGAGGGCTCTCTGCCCATTTTTAGAGGGCCCTTCCAGCATGTAGAGGGCCTGCCGATCTGCAGAGCGTCCCTGTCGGCATTTAGATGGCCCCTTCCGGTTGTAGAGGGCCCTCTGTCGGCCTTTATAGGGTCCTACCAATCTGTAGAGGGTCCATGCCGATCTGGAGAGGGCCTTCTGCCGGTCTTTAGAGGGCCCTGTCGATCTGTAGATCGCCCTGCCAATCTGTAGAGGGCCTCTGTCGGCATTTAGAGGGCCCTGCCGACCTGTAGAGTGCCCTCTTCCAGCCTTTAGGGGCCCTGTCGATCTGCAGAGTGACCCGCCAATCTATAGAGGGCCCTCTGCCGGCTTTTAGAGGGCCCTGCTGATCTGTAAAGGGCCCTCTACCCGCCTTGAGAGGGTCCATCCAGCATGTAGAGGGCCTGCCGATCTGCAGAGGGCCCCCTGTCGGCATTTAGATGGCCCCTTCCGGTTGTAGAGGGCCCTATGTCGGCCTTTATAGGGTCCTGCCAATCTGTAGAGGGTCCCTGCCGATATAGAGAGGGCCCTCTGCCGGTCTTTAGAGGGCCCTGCCGATCTGTGGATCGCCCTGCCAATCTGTATAGGGCCGCTTCCGGCATTTAGAGGGCCATGCCGACCTGTAGAGGGCCCTCTTCTAGCCTTTAGGGGCCCTGTCGTTCTGCAGAGTGCCCCAGCTAATCTATAGAGGGCCCTCTGCCGGCCTTTAGAGGGCCCTGCCGATTTGTAGATCTTGCCAATCTGCAGAGGGTCTCTAACGGCATTTAGAGGGCCCTGCCGACCTGTAGACGGCCATCTTCCAGTCTTTAGGGGCCCTGTCGTTCTGCAGTGTCCCAGCCAATCTGTAGAGTGAGTATAGAGGGCCCTCTGCCAGCCTTTAGAGGGCCCTGCCGATCTGCAGATGGCCATCTGCCGGCCTTTAGAGGCCCATGCCGATCTGTAGAGGACTCCCTGCTTGCCTTTAGAGGGTCCTGTGATGGTAGAGGTGATCTGCCGGTCGAGCGCTGGTGAGACTCTCGAAGGAAGACCAGTGAAAGTTCTCATTGTTTTTCAGTGTATGCTAATAACGTCTGAGAGGAGTACAAGGCTTTGGTAATGTAGGCTTTGACTTTGACTCGAACTCGGGCTGCCACTACCAGGAAAGGTCAGAAGCCTAGCGCTCTCCCACTGAGCTACAGGAGCGGACAAATCGCTCGTTTCCGCACTATCGAAGGCTTTTTAATGTTAGTGTCATAATTCCTACCCCAGAATCCAGATCACTGCACAATAATTTAGATGGGGCGGAATTAATGCATTGTACTGCAATAGAAGTTGCTGTGTGGATAAATAAAGCTTGGATATTCCGATAACTCCTGTATATTACGGCTTATCACACATATTACACTATATATGTGACTATTCCATTTACGATTTTGAATTTTCACCTACAAGAACTCCTAAGTATGTAATGCATGGGTTTCTCATGATTGGTGTATCATTTAATACTATGTCAAGGTCTTGTCACGTCACTGATCTTGAATAGATTTGGTAATTTGTCTTTGATGCATTTACTGATAATATATTTACATGGAACAACTCGTTATTTTTTTGAATTAATTAATTAATCTTTATTTGCAGCTCTTCCAATATTTCTAGCTTGAATATAAATTGCCGTATATCATCAGCAAATAAGTAAACGGTACCTATTTCTGCTGTATTGCTGATGTCATAATATAGAGAATTAATAAAAGAGGACCTAAACTTGAACCCTGTGGGACGCCAATTTTCATCATTTGTTTCTTGGATGCAACCTCATCTATTATTGCCATTTTATGTCTCTTATTAAAATATGACTCTATCGTGTTGTAGAACCCCCTCGTATCACAATGCGGTGTATTTTCTCAAGAGAATTTCCAAGCAAACTGTATCCAAAGCTTTCTGTAAATCAAGGTGGAGCATGTTATTTCGTTATTTTGTAGAGATTTGGTCAACTTCATCGTACATTTGAACAATCGGCATGTATGTACTGTGTTGTTACCTGAATCCGAATTGAAGAAGATTCAGGATAATATTTGCATTAACCCGCACCCCGCTGGAGGTGGCATAATCTCCCCCCCTCCGGATTTTCTCAATAACTTGAAAACAATGATAGATATTGACGTCAATCCTTCAGTACCTTATGCTGCATCAATTCTACGTCTTATCACAACATTTCAATGAAAATGGTGGATTACTTTGGGAGATAATGACGTTTTAATCACGTCATGTCATGCAATTTTTGGTGGAAAAACATTTAATGCTTGAAAAATCATAGAAATTCGAGTTTTGACGAAAATTGTAAAAACAAAATGTTGAAAAAAGGAAATGACAAAATTAAAAAAAATGACAATCTCGGATTTTCGATTTTGTTTTTGTTTTTTACTCCCAAAAATGAAAAAATAAACTTGTTTTTCGTTGTCGAAAACATATTTGTCGTTGTTCTACAACATACAACGTTCTGTACTGTTATAATAATGTGGGCCCTCCTTGGCTACGAGGGCCCCTCTGATCCCTTTGCCCCCCCCCCCGGGCAAAATCCTCCCTACGCCCCTGTCCATAGCCTCGGAGTATAGGCTTGCCTGCAACTGGTTTCGGTGTTTTTGGTCCGATTTGGTCTACTTAGAGTAAACCAATATGTATAAAACCCAAATCGGCACCATTTTGGACCACGCCGAATTGAATGGTGAAACAAAATCATGCAGATCGGTTCCATAGCCTTGGGGTATGGGCTTGCCTGTAACGGTGTTGGTGGTTTTGGTCCAATTTGGTCCACTTAGAGTGAACCAATCTGTATACAACGCAAAAGGGCATCGTTTTGCACCACACCGCATCGAATGGTGAATAAATCACGCAGATCGGTCCCATAGCCTCGGAGCATAGGCTTGCCTGCAAATTTGAAATACAGGTTTGATCCAATTTGGTCCATTTATATTGAACTAAAGTGGATAAAACGCAAAACGCACCCATCAAATTGAATGGTGACAAAATCACTCAGATCGGTCCAGTAGTTTCGGAGCATAGGCTTGCTTGCAAATCTGGACAGTTTTTTTAGACCCGCCCTATTCAATACAAACACAACATGGCTGCATTTATCATGGGACCAAGCCCTCCCTCAGCTAATGCAATAAGAAATTGTTAACATTCATATTGACATATATAAAGTCAACTCATCATATTGATTTATTACTGACCAAGATTATATATTGGTCAGTAATAAATTAATGTGAGGAGTTGACTGTTTAGCAATAATTAATTTATCACGTTGACATGATCAAAACAATACCTACACCCCTACACCGGCAAAACAATAGTGCGGCAAAACAATAGTCGAAGTGCGCAAAAAAAAACTTTGAACCTGGCATATATGGTCATGATCCGCCCCGTTATGGTCACGTGAGACTTGAAGAGGGGTTGGTATAAATAGCGTCGCGTAGTTTCTGCTTCGGCCGCATGGTGGCGGTCATGCTCCTAATATGAGTGGTGACCCAGCTCTCCCCGGCCGGGGCGGTAACCCCCAGACCTCCCCAGAGCCGGGACGGTTTTGCCAACGTCGCGGGCACCGTTCCGGCTTGGCCAGGCGGGCCGCACATATACTGATGATGCAATGTTCGTGTTCATGTGTGTATGTTTGATGTCTTTTTATTGAGTTTTCCGAAATATATTATTTAAAAAATATATATGAGTGGTGACCAGGCGCGCACACAGGATTTTCGTAAGGGGAGGGGGCACGACCTCAAGGGGTCGTGGCGCACCATTGCGGACCAGTGGCGCACGCAGGATTCCATTTCGGGGGGGGGGGGGGGGGGGGGGGGCTCAGAGCCCTAAGAGCGGGCCCCCTTGTGTGCTGGCCCCCACACGTTTTTTTTAAAGAAAACTTGGCGGATTTTGGTCGCTTGTTTTTTAGCGGGGCCCTTACAGCATGGGATGAGACATTATAATTATCTTGTCAATGTCGTGTAAGGTGACTGCGTGTGCTACTGATGTGCGGTACAACTGTCGAGAGTTGACGAAATTAGGTCAAAGACAACACGCAGAGTAGTGGTGACTGGTGAACCGATACGGTATTTTCGTAGCAGGTATGTGTGATCAGTTGGTGCGATACATAGCTGATTTTTACAACATACAGCATCGCAACAAATGTGGAGACGGTCTCGCGCATGACTTGGGAATGCATAACCAACGGATCCAGGGCCTGGTGTCAACCAATTACTGCATACCTGTCTGAAAACTGCGCACAGGCTTTCTGGAGTTTGGTCAAAATGAGAGAACCACGGGGAACAGATCGCGTCAACAATTTCAAACATCGTAATAACTAGGTGTTTCCTTCTTCTCGGGAGATCTGCTACCCACTGCCTTAGGTGGGCTTGGATACTCAAAATCATCGGTCCTTAGGTACATCTCTAGTATTGACGATGAAACGTAACATGTGCCAAATAGCGAAGCATTTTATTTAATCAGTGAAGTTGACCATTACAATATTATTTGGCTACGCGCTGGATAGATGTTTGAGATGTTTATGCGCAAATTGTAGTGTAGATAGAAACTGCGTTTACACTGGACTTTATATTCTCTAGGCATGAATTAATTATCTCTTCAGAAATTGAGGCAATTTTAGAAATTGGGTCAAATAATGTCCTTTTTCCTTTCTAACCTCTCAAATTCATGTCCTCTACAGGTTTAGAAGTCCCAGCCTTTGGACGTCAAAGTCCCGTATAGACTACGCTAGGCTACGTTCGTGAACGGAATAGGAATTAACCCTGGAGGCGCTCGGAGGCGGGGCGTTTTGGTCCCGGCCAGGTCATGTCAGGTCACTAGGTCAGGTCAAATGACATGACCACCAAACAACTTTAGGTAGCACCACCGGCACAGTTGTTAATCGAGCGACATGAAACTTATGGCACGTCATGAGGTTATTAGGGACTACAATATCAAGGATTTTTGTTTTAATCGGTGACCTAAGGTCAAGTTATAATCGTGACCTTTGCAATGTAGCCCTATGGGGAAAACAAAAACGCATATTTCTCATTTGTAAAGGGATACATTTAGTTCGTGTTTGCTCTAGCCACTAGTTTTGGCCAGAGACTAGAACTGACCGGGCCCCATATCATGCCTGTGCCAGCACCGGGGCCCTGCTTTGATCGGGCCCCTACCAGTAACGGGCCCGTATAAAACAAAATGCAAGGAGCAGGCCCTGTTGTAACCGGGCCCTCGTCCTGACCAGGCCCTGTATCACGCCTTTGCCAGTACCGGGCCCTGCCTCGATCGGACCTGACCAAGACCGAGCCTCTACCAGAAAGGTATCTAGAATATGCAAGCACCGGGCCCTGTTGTGACCGGGCCCTGATCCTGACCAGGCCGTTGTCCTGACCAGCCCCATATTACGCCTTTGCCAGCAACAGGCCCCTACCTCGATCGGACCTGACCAAGACCGGGTCACCGGACCCTTATCAGAAACGGGCCCGTATAAAAAAAATGCAAGGACCGGGTCCTGTTGTGACCGGGCCTTCGTTTTGACCGGGCCCCATATCACGTCTTTGCCAGCACCGGGCCCCTGACCGGGCCCCTGTCTCGATCGGGCCTGATCAAGACCGGGCCCCTACCAGGAACGGGCCCGTGTCACCAGAACGTGACCGTATCAATCATTTTCCAGGACCGGGCCTTGTTGTGACGGCCGACGGGGCCCTAGTCCTGACCGGGCCCCATATCACCCCTTTGCTAGCAACGGGCCTCTGCCTCGATCGGGCCTGACCAAACTGGGCCCCTACCAGGAGCGGGCCCGTATCAAGAATCTGCAAGGACTGGACCCTGTTGTAACCGTGCTCTGATCCTGACCGGGCCCCATATCACGCCCTTGCCAGCACCGGGCCCCTGCCTCGATCAAGCCTTACCAAGACCGGACCCATGCAGGTATGGGTCAGAATACGGGTCCTTTTGATGCGGGCCCCCTCAGAAATTTCGGGGGTCAGCTGACCCCTTTGACGCCGCCCCCTGCGTGCGCCACTGTTGCGGACCCAATGTACGTATTATGCAATATTGAGAGATAGTCGGCAGCGCACTAGAAAGAAAGCCAGTAGGGTGATGTTCCTATAATATTGAGAGATAGTCGGCAGCGCACTAGCAAGAAAGCCAGTAGGGTGATGTTCCTATAATATTGAGAGGTAGTCGGCAGCCCACTAGCAAGAAAGCCAGTAGGGTGATGTTCCTATAATATTGAGAGATAGTCGGCAGCGCACTAGAAAGAAAGCCAGTAGGGTGATGTTCCTATAATATTGAGAGGTAGTCGGCAGCCCACTAGAAAGAAAGCCAGTAGGGTGATGTTCCTATAATATTGAGAGATAGTCGGCAGCGCACTAGCAAGAAAGCCAGTAGGGTGATGTTCCTATAATATTGAGAGGTAGTCGGCAGCCCACTAGCAAGAAAGCCAGTAGGGTGATGTTCCTATAATATTGAGAGATAGTCGGCAGCGCACTAGAAAGAAAGCCAGTAGGGTGATGTTCCTATAATATTGAGAGGTAGTCGGCAGCCCACTAGAAAGAAAGCCAGTAGGGTGATGTTCCTATAATATTGAGAGATAGTCGGCAGCGCACTAGCAAGAAAGCCAGTAGGGTGATGTTCCTATAATATTGAGAGGTAGTCGGCAGCCCACTAGCAAGAAAGCCAGTAGGGTGATGTTCCTATAATATTGAGAGGTAGTCGGCAGCCCACTAGCAAGAAAGCCTGTAGGGTGATGTTCCTATAATATTGAGAGATAGTCGGCAGCGCACTAGCAAGAAAGCCAGTAGGGTGATGTTCCTATAATATTGAGAGATAGTCGGCAGCGCACTAGCAAGAAAGCCAGTAGGGTGATGTTCCTATAATATTGAGAGGTAGTCGGCAGCCCACTAGCAAGAAAGCCTGTAGGGTGATGTTCCTATAATATTGAGAGATAGTCGGCAGCGCACTAGAAAGAAAGCCAGTAGGGTGATGTTCCTATAATATTGAGAGGTAGTCGGCAGCCCACTAGCAAGAAAGCCAGTAGGGTGATGTTCCTATAATCGAACTGCAGCGTGGGAAGCAGCGATTATGCATACCTTACGTAAGCAGTGAATGACATCGATCATGACATAGCTCCACAAAGACCCGCCATGTTGCCAAGCAACGTGCTGTTGACCCGCGCCGTGCCTGGGCGCGGGTTAACAGCGTTTTTAACAGCGTTTAGACGCCCCCCTAAGGTTTTTCGAGGATAGCGGAAAAACGGCGGCGCGCAGCGCCGCCAAATTTAGCATAGCTGTTCGGGCATCAATTACCCACATCATGTTGAATTATTGACCTCGGAACATCTCAGGGCAGGTCACCAGACCAGGTCACGTGACCCACATCCAAAAAGTTTGCGGTCGCACCACAGACAGTTTTTGGCCGATCGGTTTCAAACTTACAGAATTTCATAAGGTCATAAGTACGCCCCCCCCGCCCCCCAGTTGTTATGGTACACTCTAAGGTTCGGCTTCTTTCTCGTCTAGCGTATGTTTGACGGCGAATAAAGAAACGGCCGTATTTGCATTCAAACCGTATTACTGGGAGCTTCAAATTGATATGTTGACGCATTGGCTCACCTTATCCATTGGCTGCTTATAAGCAAACATCCGTTTTTAGCGCTTTGCGGTGGTAAAAACGGATTTTTGCTTCAAATCAGCCAGAGGATAAGGTGAGCCAATGCGTCAATATACAAATTTGAAGCTCTCAGTAATGCGGTTTGAATGCATATATGATCGTTTCTTAATTCGCCGTCAAACATACGCTGGAGGAGAAAATAAGCCGGACCTTAGTGTGTACCATAGCAACTACGGGTCCCTGTACATACGATTCGAATGTATCAGATTGTGTATATCGGTGACCTAAGGTCGGGTCAATTTAGTGACCTCTCCATTATGTCAATGGGGAAATATTCAAATGCTTCCTTTTCCGAGGATACGTATGATATCGTTCAATTCCTTCTGGATCATGTTATCATAGGTCACTATTGATGATCCAGATGCAATTTTTATTCAATGACCCCTACAGAGTCAGCCGAGGTCATCTGAGATCACCAATGCTTTTTGTCAATAACTCGACAGAATGAAGATAAGGAAGTGAAACCGGCACCAAAGTGTTTGTCTCGTCGAGACATGTCTCCCAATATGCAACATTACCTACTTGGTCACCACTTAACCCTCGCCCGGGTAGGGGGGTGGATGCCAGCCCCCACCCCCTCGGTTTTTCTGGAATAACTCGCGTAGATTTTAACCGATTGCAATAAAACTTTCAGTACCATACTTTTGACAAATTTGACACATATTCTGAGAAGTTTGCATTTCTAACCCACATGACCCGTGACCTATGACCTATTTCTCAAAGTCATGTCAGGCGCAACTGGCGTCCCGTAGTATTGATGATTGTAATTTGTGCAGTTTCCGAGTGTTTATTGTTCAGGAGCAAATGCACAGGTGTTTCCAGGTGACAGTTGTGGTTTCCACTGAGATTGTGACCTTAATTTACCTTTGCAAAGGTCAACTGCGGTCATTGACCTCTGATGACCTCAGATGACTTTGTTGAACTTCTGGCGGTCTCTAGGACATTTTGTGACGCTGATTTCAAATTTGGGATCCATTTTACATAATTATCTGTTCCACTGGGGTCATGCACTTCCACAGGTCAACCGAGATCACTGACCTCAGATGACCTGACATGACCTTTTTTGGAATTTGGCAGTTTTTAGGACATTTTGTGACGCTGATTACGAATTTGACACCCATTAAGCATTGTGATATGCTCATTCACGATTCTAGCTCAATAAAATTCAATTTATACGCATTTACAATTTTGATGACTTTTGGGTCATTGACATGACCTCAGAGGTCACCTAATGACCCAATACCTTAAAATCGGGTATCAGCGGCTTCATCTCGTCACAAGCAACACGCTCGTCTTTGAATAAAATATCCAGCTCAATTAGGGGCGAAACGCTAAGGGAGGGGGATGATACCCCCCCTTATCCGAACACGTAGTGATTTTGCCCAACCCGGGCGAGGGTTAACCCTATTTGTAACAGGCATAGGGGGGGGGGGGGGGGGGGGGCGAATTCCGCCCCCATGTTTTTCGCAGATATCTCCAGAACGGCTGGGAGTAGGCCCATTACATTTTAGGGTTTTTCCCAAAATATATTTCCACATCCACATATGGAGTCAAAATTTTGAGTTCTTAACCCGAACAGAGGCGGATCCAGGGCACGGTTTTGGGAGGTTTCTGCGGCAACATTTGGCGATAATACGGAAATGCGATCTTCACGGTTTCTTCCTAACTGCCTCAAGTATGAAGGAGTTACATCGGTTTACGGTGATTGAAACAATTGCAAATTAATTGATGTTAATGAAATATCATAAAAATGGCATGGCAGAGGCGGTTTCAGGGAATTGAAAAGAAGAGGTTTCCAGGAAGTATGCAACGCTTGGCGGGAAGTCAATAGAGCGATGTAAGGGGAATTTATAGCTATCAAGATGTAAAAGATAGCCTCTTCTTCCATTATTTGCATAATGTATTACATACATAGTTTCAGGGGTGTGTTCATACACATGAAAAGGGGGTGACTGGCATGGTGATGACGATATGCCAGCGATTACGGCGCAATAGACGGTTAGTTTATAATGATATATGCACATATGATGCCAGGAGAGGGAATAAAGTCATTTTTTTGCAGAGGCGCGCTCAGGAATGGAAGAAATGGGGTCATATTATTGCAAGGAAACTAAGATGCATGGACATACAATGACATAACATAATGCAATTTTCGGAAGAAACACGCACCAGAGGATAGTCTACGAACGATTATAAGATAATAGGCGAGTCCAGGTAGGGTAAAAAGGGGGTAACAAATGTGAATTGAAGTTGTAAGTGAAATAGTCACTGTTGACTAGTTAGTATCATAATAGCGGATAATATACCTATCAAAAGGTCTTGCACCTCCCCAGTTTGGACATGCAAAAAGGAACTATCTACGATCAGTCACTATTTTGTAGTGCTGGGTAGTAACTTGCCTGCGGTTAATATTTTCTCTATTTAGCCTCCCTTTTTCACTAACCTGGTACCGCCTATGGCGAAAAATGTTTTATAACAATTTTGTCTAATATCAAAACAACACACCATTTCATTTATTAAAAAAACACATTAAAAAATGATTTTATCACGCATTTACTTCACCCCATATTGAATGACCTGCACATGCCTATGATTTTTGCATTTTCAAAAGTCACCGCCCTATATCAATCATCCAATTTAATCTCTATCGATCCCCATTAGTTGTGTTCAAATCGGTTGTAAACATGACAGCTGTGTTGGCTCACAAATAGGTACAGGTCACTGCAAAAGTAATGGTAGGTACTAGTGACTATTCAGCAAATCGCTTATATCTTCTAAACCGTTTGGAAGAATCGTTTGAAATTTTGTGTGTTGGTCGCTGGCTTTGTCTACCTAAATATGAATCGCTCTTTTCTATTTTCCAATCACCCAATTTTCTGCAATTTGCGAACAATCTTCAGAGCCATCTATCGTCTAAGTTCGTAACTTAATTCCTACATACGCCTATGATGCCCCAGCCAGCCATGACCGCACGCGGCC
Organism: Chirona hameri; assembly: GCA_036785665.1. NCBI lineage: Eukaryota > Metazoa > Arthropoda > Thecostraca > Balanomorpha > Balanidae > Chirona > Chirona hameri. Next base: position 40,665 of record JAXIVJ010009199.1, read on the forward strand.
AATCAGCGCTCTCGAATCAGCCGCGCGACTGGGGTTGGTGGAGGTCGGCTGAATGAATGGGGCTCCTGCGTAAAGGCTAGCGTCAGGCAATTTGGTCACGTGGTTTGAACCGTGCGGGCCGGGTCAGCTGGGTCAATGCCCTCTGGGCATGACGCTCGCAGAGGGCCGAGAAGCCGCGAGTTCGGAGCCGGGCAGGCCGGGCTGGGCAGGCCGGGCCCGTAGCCTATGTCTATCTCAGGTGAACGCAATTATCGTCATCGTGTGTGTTATTTTAGCGTGCTTTGCTGACTGACAAAAACGGATTGAATAGAATGTTACGATGAACGGACAAGTAATGTAGGAAGTTGATAGATTTGTAAAGAGGCATATACGAAAGAACAAATCATAGCAATAATAACGGTGGAAGGGGGGGGGGGGCATCGAAGCTCTTGAAGATGTTTCAAAGAACTGTGGAAGCTACTCCAATATTGGACTATAAACCCAGTACTAGGTGAATCAATTTTATCTGTATAAGCATTAAAAGGACACATTCCGATAAAAGTACCGTAGATATAGTTTAAACTTTTCCGTAAGGCTTTGTATTTGTGGGGTATTCCCGACCGGTGGGTAGCCCCAGACACCTCAAAATGGAATTACAATTTCTTGAAATTTATTTTTGCCTCGCCTCAAACGTTTATTAGATCCGTTTTTGTAATACCTTTGCACCTATGGCGGATGGACAATCAATTCGACTTTCAGCTTATTAACTGCAAATCAATTCGGTTTTGAATATCCTCACAAGTGTATCAAAAGTTATGAGTGTTTGAGAAAATGTCAATGTTCATAATAAATGTACACCATTTCCTGAAAATCGTTGAGACATGCCAAAACATAAAACTATTAACATGAGTAGCTCATTGTGCACGAAAACGGTTTGCTTTTGTCACTCTTTTAAAAAAGGAGTGTGCACACCAGAATCTTGCAGCATGGAAAAACAACCAACGAGATAATATCAACCACAATAACAAGCTAACCAAATCGATGTCATTTCAATCATCGAACAAATGTATTACCCAAACAATAAGCGACAATCATAGACACGACGATAATACCTTGCAATCATTGCAATCATTGCCGACAGTGCTCACCTTTCTCTGTTAAAGGCCAATTTCCGCAAACCTTAAATCTACTTTTTCTCAACATTACCAACCTCATTATAATATGCTTCTTCGATGTTAGATGTTTTGTTTTCTCATATACGTTTTAGTTTACGTGGTATTTCTTATATGATAAATACATTTGAAGAGGCTCTAACTTGTAACTTTAAATATTTGATTTACACCGAAAATGTTCGCTGTGGGGAATGCCCAACTAGCTGGCCGGTATTATCCGATTTCCAAATTTGGGATATCATGGTATAGAACCGTCTTCAGCTCACCATCCTAAAAAAAATCGTCGATCCACATATCCTGAATACTGCTTTTCACAAATGAGACATTGGTGATGTCATTATATGGGTGGAACAATAAGCAAGGTGAATAGAATGGCATGTAATGTATGGAAAAGTTAGTTATTAAATTAAATTAATGTAATTAATTATTAATTATTATTAATTAGTAAATGTATTATTTATATTTCATGTATTCTGTACGTTTCAGCACAGAGAGCTGAGGCAGTAATTTTTCCATACTGTCTCAGCCCTCCGTGTTATATAATAATTAAATAGATTTATCTTACTTAAAGGGAATATTGACCGTTTGATTTATTTTCTGCACTATTTTATGTTGATTATTTTGGAAAAAGTGGTTATTTGATTGATTTGTATTATATACAGACAGAGGCAAAACTATAAAAGCTCCGAATGTTGAAAATAAATGAACCACTATGACAATTGTTAAAAAAAAATTGAGGGTTGCAAGTTGCAACCACTAACTAGACCGTCGTTGGGTGCATGAGTTAACTGCTAATTTGGATACCATTGTATTAAATATGTGTTGATTGTGAAGGATATTAGGGAATAATAATAATAGACAGAGTGCAAGAAGTATTTTCTAAACCATTTTGTCAAAAAGCAATACTAGATTTTGGTGCCAACCGAAATTCGTTACCAAGTACATGATATTTGTTTTGATTGAGGTCATAAAGACATAAAGACATAAAAGAAAAGTGCAACAAAGAGCCTCTTGGGCCCATCCGAGGTTGCACCCCCCTTGTAGACGGTCGGCCGGGTGGCGTGAAGCTCCTCCGCGTGGCTCTACCGACAGACGTCTGGTTACCATGGCAACTAACGCTTACCGGCACCAACACATGCGACACGTTATTCATTGCTAACGACAGCGCACATCAGTTAGATTGTTGCACCGTACCGCCCCACCCTCTTACCTTGGAGGGGTGCGCCTGGATGGACAGTGCGGTGTTCACCGACAGCACCTTCAACAGGTAGGGCAGCTGCGGCCCGAACTTGGCCAGTACCCGGTCACCGAGCAGCTGCGGGTTCTCCCGGATATAGTCGGCCAGCGGCTGGCCGGAGGAGGCCAGCACGGACGGCCCACTGCCATGGGTGCCCATCCACAGCTCGGCGTACGGCGTCTCCTCGCTAAGGCAGAACTCGGGCTGGCCGGCGGCCACCAGCTGGGCCACGGTGCTGCTGGAGCCGGGCCGGCCCCAGTGGTACGTCTGGTATGCACATTTCACCTCCATTGCTGCTCTCAGTCAAATTATTGTGCACAGCAGTCAGGTGTAACCTGTGTAATGGAGAAAGTCTGTCAAGTCCTGGAGATAATATGGTGGTAAACATAAAATAGGTCTTTCCCTGGTCAGCGCAAGGATTATGGATGATAGTCAGACATCAGCCACATTAGCCTTTAGCTGCAACACTTATTCAGCTGAAGATAGTGCCAGGCATAAGTTGCTTTCATAAGCTCAGCGATGCAGAAGTGTTAATGTTATTCGCAAAGAAGTTATCATTGTAGTAGTGAAGTCATAAATGGCCAGCACTTGGGATATAAAAAGGGGATATTTAATTACAAAAGGGTAAATCTATCTAGATGTTACAAGTGCACCATTATGGTTAAACAAATTAGGGCCAGGCTATACCAGTTACTTTTTATTAGACAGGCTCAGGAACATTGGAATAATTTGCAAGGCGATGTAATACATCCGTGCAACAGCTTGTCTTAGACAAATATTCTTGATATGCACTAGGTATACCAAAAAAAGAAGATTAGCCCTTAAATATTCATGGGATGAAAATTGAGGAGGCAGGATCTTCCATCTAGGGCTGTGTAAGTGAAATCAGTTCCTTAACCCGCGAGTTACTGGGGTATATTTCATAACGCGACTTACTGGGGGGGGGGGGGGGCTATTTTTTGCCCCCCCCCCTCTGATCTCCGGAACTACTGGACCGAATGTAAAAAAATTCAAACGGCATTCGATAACCCTGGGAAATTTATCGAGGGAAATATAATATTGTTGACCTCGAGGTCACCGATGACGTCACAGGTCAGGTCAAGTACAAAATGTTTGACTGTGTCAAAAGGTCTCTATGGATGGAATTGTCGCGCAAAATTGCGATATTAAACGCATATGCCGTTGATAAGTCGGTATGATTCGTGTGTCTGACACTTCTAAGTACCTTTCTAAGCTGTTTATGACCTTTGGTCAGGTCAAGGTCATCAGAGGTCACGAGGTCAAACTGCAGATTACAATCATTAGGCGTTGTAACACATGTTTATGGGTTTGTTTTTCGTCTAGAACGGGAAAAATGACCTTAGAACATTGTTTGTTCCATATAAATAGAAGTAAAAAGCAAAAATGGAAATACGTTTTTTCTCATAGTAATGCTGTGAGAAGTGGTCGATTTTTGTCATTTAAATATCATAACTCGGTCATTTTTAAAGATATTGACTTTAAATTTGGTACACATATTCACCACATACGTCTCGATCACATATATTCCGGTTTTTGGATAATTCTGATTTTTTCTTGATTTTTTTTTTTTTTTAAAGTTTTAATTTCTCAAAATTTTGAAGAAGAAAAAAATCAAAAATCCGAGATAGCAGATTGATAGCCCGGTCTATTGTCAGTAATTTGATATAATACAATTTAGTTTATCTCAAATATCGTACCTTTGACAGCGTTTTCCGCAAACCATTATTTGCAACAAAAACCGAAGAACATGACGTCACTCTGACGTCATTCCCGGTTGACCTATCATAGCCTTATATTTTTAATTTTGCCAACATATGTAGAATTGATGTGAGAGAAGTTACTGCAAGTTTGGTGACGATACGAGTGTTCGTTTAGGAGTTATTGCAAAATAACGGGAGGGGGGGCAAAAAATAGCCCCCCCCCAGTAACTCGCGGGATAAAGGGGGATAATCACCTTTTGATTTTGTTAGCAACAATGTATTTGGCTACCGTTATGGTATTAAATGATGTAATTAAATTTAAGAATTAAATAACATTATTCCCTCATTCAAAGTTGGAAGTTTGGGAAAATTAATGATCAGTATTTTCCCTCCACTATTGTAAAGTGCAACATCTGGCGCTTTTGCATAAATCTGAACAATGTTGTTGAATGGGCACTTATAAACAAATCGCCGATACTAAATAGGTTGCCGTCCGGGGTCAAGCTAAACTGACGATTTCAATGCACTTTTTCAAATGATTGTTGATTGTTCATAAAAGTTTGGCACATATTCTCAAAAGATAGAGTACAGAGGCCTGAGGCCTGTTCACGGGGTCTGCGGCCGCCGCGGCTCCCGCGGCCAAGAGGGCGGGGCTTAATCGTCAGCCAATCACGAAAGAGCAGATCCGGGAGGAGAGACTCTGCGGCTCCTGCGATTCCTCGGGAGCAGCCGCAAAAGAACTTCGACATAAATGACGCGCGTCTGACAAAGGTTGCGCACTGTTTTGTTGATATCGCAGCTCATTGGCGGTTGTTTGACCAAAAATGACAACTCTTAGTGACTCGTAGATATTCATGTAGTTGAGTGGTTTTGAAAAACATTGAGGGTTTTCATGAAATTGCCTATTCGTTGTGAACGCTACACGCGTCATTTATCGGACGCCATCAGCGGCTGCAAAAGTGTTCAAAGTTGTTCAAATTAAGCTCCGCCTCCTGGCCGCGGGAGCCGCGGCGGCCGCAGACCCCGTGAACAGGCCTCTGTTCACGGGGTCTGCGGCCGCCGCGGCTCCCGCGGCGAAAAGGGCGAGGCTTAATCGTCAGCCAATCACGAAAGAGCAGATCCGGGAGGAGAGACTCTCCGCTCTGCGGCTCCTGCGGTTGCTCGGGAGCAGCCGCAAAAGAACTTCGACATAAATGGCGCGTGTCTGACAAAGGTTGCGCACTGTTTTGTTGATATCGCAGCTCACTGGCGGTTGTTTGACCAAAAATGACAACTCGTAGTGACTCGTAGATATTCATGTAGTTGAGTGGTTTTGAAAAACATTGAGGGTTTTCATGAAATTGCCTATTTGTTGCAAACGCTACACATACCATTTATCAGACGCCATCAGCGGCCACAAAATTGTTCAAAGTTGTTCAAATTATGCTCCGCCTCCTGGCCGCGGCGGCCGCAGACCCCGTGAACAGGCCTCAGGAAACATATTGCATACCTTCATGCTAAATAACAATGTGTAGGGAGGCTAATTTACTGAATTTGTTACAAAGTACATGCTGATTATAAGCGTGGAACGCTTATCAACTATGACTTTAAATATCTATCAGTAGGAATTGTTATATGCAAAATGTAATGCATTTACAATATATTTTGGTCTTGTCTATCGATTTCAAGGGTTAACTCCATTTTTGTGGAAAAAGGTGATTATCTCCCTTTAAGTAGGAAGATTTAGTACATATAAGAGAAAACTGAAACTGGTTTGACACATATGGGATGGATGAGCCTGAGGATCTATGAGGATCTGACCTTAAATTGTACTAAGTTGGAGGGCTAACTTAATGCTTTCTTAAAAGGTAGATTTTCATAAATCTGGGCTTTATATTTTGTATTCAATACTTCTCATATCAGACCCATTAGTGAGTAGGTAGGTACCTACTGCCCTAGCATGTGAAACTAGCACAGGGTAGGTAGGTACTAGGTAGGTAGCAACTTGAGATAATCTGATCCAAGTTCTACCAATAATAAAATGGTCTTAATTTGTGAAACATAGAGGGATGTCATTTGGTCAAAAAATAAAAATAAAACAAAGGAAAAAATATTTACACAACTCCCCAGGGAATTAATTGGTTTAGCTCCAATAATATGGTTTAGCTCTGACCAAGGAACGTATGCGCAGATTGTGGTTAGGGGGTCAGAAAAGGAGCCTACAGGATCAGGGACCAGTGGTAGTTCTGATAGGGGCATAAGGGAGGAGGATAAGGCAAAGGTGGATAGTGCGGCTGGGGTTTGGAAGTGTGTTGGAGGGTCACGTTTCTGGAGACCCAACATTGTGGAAAGTAATGCTAGGGCCACAGACAGTAAGGATGAGGAGGGGTGCTGGGTAATGGAGGGTGGTAGCAGAATCTGGAGGAGGAAGAGGGAAGGGGATCAGGAGGGATGGACAAAAGTTCAGGGTAGAGTCAGGCAGTACAGCCCCAGGGAACATCAGCAGGTTACACTAGCAAATAGGTTCAGTGCGTTAGAGTCAGCAGCTGAAAGTGACAAGGTACAGATTCAGCATTTAGTGGTTGGGGACTCAAGGGTAAGGCCCTTAAGGCGAACATTCTGTGGGAAGAGGGACAAATGTATAGTTAAACCGGGGGCAAAAGTAGTTGATATGGGCCCTGTCATTGAGGCAGAACTGGGTAGGAGTAGCCCGGAGACAGTTATAATACAGGTGGGGGTGAACAACATAGGACCTAGGCAGAGTGTGAGAATAGTAGCGGAGTACCGGAGCCTGCTGCAGAGGTTGAAGGAGTCCAGGAAACCAGTCATTGTGACTGGCATCCTCCCTCGCTGTGGAGCCAGTGAGGAGTGGTACTCGAGAGCTCTGTCTGTGAACAGCTCAGTTCAGAACTTATGTTCAGCTATGGGGCTTAGTTATGTAGACTTATGGGATCAGTTCTATGAGTGGCATAGGTACTATATGAAGGATGGGCTTCACTTATCGGATGAGGGGGCAAGGGCTTTGGGAGATGCCTACAGAAGTGTCATTCAGGGAAACTAGGTAGGAGGGGGGGGGTTCAGGGACGCTAGTACTAGGGCATCAAGCAGTAAGCATTGGTAGAAGTTCATGTCAGAATAGGACAGTAGATCATAATTCCCTCAGAATTAGTAGAGTCAGCTCAAAGTATAAGATCACATGTGTGTTGCTGAATGCCCAAAGTATTAGGTCTAAATTTGATGAGTTTGAGTGTTATGTTGCCCTTGAAAAGCCTGATATCATTTGTGTAACCGAGACATGGGTTAGTGAGGGGTATAATAGGGATAGGCTACAGGATTTCGAGTTACAAGGGTATAACATGTTCTCATACTGCAGAGAATCACGGCAGGGAGGCGGAGTGTTTGTATATGTAAATAGCTTGTACTGCACTACTAGAGTTGATGATTCTAGTAAAGTAAAAGAAGTAGAATCAATCTGGCTTGACATTAAAATTGGTACAGGAAACAGAGGAAGGTTGAGGATAGGTGCATTTTACAGACCAGGGAATCTTCCAAGGAACTCCCAAGCTGAAACAGACCAAGATATTTGTGAGGAAATACGTAGGAACTTTCGGGCTCAGTGTCTTATTATGTGAGATTTTAACTTAAGAGGATACGAAAGTATAGCAGAGGAAACAAATGAGTGTAGGTTGTATAGGCAAATCTTTGAAGAGGAGCTTTTCATGCATCAGTTTGTAACAGAGCCAACCAGACATTGCTCCATTCTAGACCTTGTATTCTCAGACAACAGTGATCTAGTTAGTGACATAAGTATTTGTGCAGGTCTAGGAACCAGTGATCACAATATGGTTAAATTCAATATCTCATCAGAAATGAGGCCCAAAGATAACCTTATTATGGTTCCAAACTTCAGCCGGGCTGATTTTGATGGTATTAGAAATGACCTCGCACAGATAAAATGGAACGTTGAGTTGGCAGGTTTAGATGCATGTGAGGCCTGGAATGTTTTCAAACCCCCCTTCGTGTCTTATTTTATATATATATATATATGTATATATATATATATATATATATATATTTGTTGTCCTTAGAGCTTCGACCTAACTTTTCGCATTCACACATTTTCGCGATAACTTCGCTTTCTTTATTTTCCCGGTGGGCCTCTTCGGATGAAAATAGAAAATGCAAAACAATACATCCGTTTTGTTTTTAATTCAACCGGACAGGGGCCCCACCGGGCCACGTCATAGGGGCCCCGCATTTCGTAAGGGGGCATGGGCCCGTGTGCCCACCTTGTGTGCGCCTCTGGGAATTTCGGATGAAAACATAAAATGTAAAACTTTTACTTTCAGTTGTAAGAAAAATCCGGATTTTGTTTTAATACAACCAAACAAGGGCCCCTCGGGGCCGCCTCAGAGGGGCCCCACAGAGGGGCCACACATTTCGTAGGGGGGGGGGGGGGCACGGGCCTATGTGCCCCTGCCTCTTGTGTGTGCCTCTGGTGATGACGGAGCGCTGTCTGCTTGTCAGCGAAGGCTGTTCACTCCTCGCTTGATTGCTGACACTTACCATCCAGCGACGAGGAACACGGCTAGGAGGAATCGGCTCGCGACCGGCGTTGACAATACTGAAGCGAATTGGTGTGCAACAAGTCTGACGAGAAAGTATGTTTCGCTAATGCATTGCACCGCCTGGTCTGCTGAGCTTTCGCCTTACTGATCGCTAACCTTGGGAGTTGTCTGTATCTACCTACTGACGCCTAACGATGCCTAATCAACTGGTAGTTGTCATAGGATACGGCTTTCTTGTCTTCCGGCACCCCTATACAATGGGCAGGCTGTGCCGCAAGCCCTTGTGACTTGCGGTACAGTCTACTTGAGACTTGCGGTTCAGTCTACTTGTGACTTGCGGTACAGTCTACTTGTGACTTGCGGTACAGTCTACTTGTGACTTGCGGTACAGTCTACTTGTGACTTGTGGTACAGTCTGCTTGTGACTTGCGGTACAGTCTACTTGTGACTTGCGGTACAGTCTACTTGTGACTTGCGGTACAGTCTGCGTGCGACTTGCGGTACAGTCTACTTGTGACTTGCGGTACAATCTACTTGTGACTTGCGGTACAGTCTGCTTGTGACTTACGGTACAGTCTACCACTTATGTAATGCGTCAATACCACGATGAAGTCCCCAGACGTCTCAGTTCATTCATCGATGTCCGTGAAGTATATATAGACTGTACTGCACTTTCTTATGCTTTCCGGCAGAGTATATCATTGCATCTGAGGGAGCTAACACCAAGTTGCAGTTTCCAGGTCATTTACCCGGTACGCGCACTGTGCACTGTACGGGTGTACCTAACTATACCGTAATTAGATACTGTAATAATATCGCGCGGGTTAACGTACGGAGGTCAGGAGTCGATAACACCTTCAAACGATCCCTCGGTTAAACCGAATAAGTTCGTTATATGCTTAGCGACCATCCTATGTCCATAATGATGGGGGTTGGAATGGGAGGATGGGGCGCCCGTCCCCACTACTTTCCCCTGATTAGGCCTTTGGGTGTTGTATGCAAGGAAGCACACCTTTCGAATGCTGCATATGTTCCCCGTCCAACGCCAATTTTAGGAAGTGGCGACGCCTCTGTCTATAACATCAAACCCATCCTCCATATCATTACCGAGCTGAGGCGCGACAAACCCATCCTCCATATCATTACCGAGCTGAGGCGCGACAAACCCATCCTCCATATCATTACCGAGCTGAGGCGCGAAGTGGACGCAAGGTTCTTCCGTCAACTAGGGGGGGGGGGGATCTACGTATGAGCGACCCCGACCCGACCGTATTCATGGTTTTCAGAGGCTTATTTTGTAATACTTTGCATACTTTTTAATATTTGCAACCCACTCGGTCGGTATGCCTTAAATTTGCATACAAAATAATTAATGTCGTAAAAATAACATAAAAACCGGACCTAAATCAGACAACGCAGAATTTCAAAACGTAAAACTTTAATGCGATACCTACTTTTAGGACATGACGACATGACGTTTTGTGTGTATATTTTCAGGCACCAATCCATTTAGTCGCAAAGGAATGGGCCATAGGGTGTCATAAAACAATATGTTAACAAATGCGATATTCTTTGGCGCATAGACATAAAAAGATGATGGGTGACCTAAATTCCGCAAAAAATACGGCGTTCATGTAGCTAAAATAAATTTCCTTAGAGCCATTCAGGATGCATTGACCCACCATTGACTGTGGGGATGGGCGTTTAACGCCTCCCCCCCCACCCCCCCCCACCCCCTGATGAATTTTCGTAATAGCTGACACATCAATAGAGTATCAACGTGAAACTTTGGGTACCATCTTCTAAATCACGTTGACGTCATTATTGAAAAATAAAGCAATTTAGTTTACCAATTTCGAATTATAGCGAATTTAGTGGACGTCACTACAAACGAGTTTTACACAAAAATCAGCTACAGATACAGATACCAGATATATGTATTAGGACCCTCCATAGTATGGATTTTATGGTATCCACGTCATTACAAAAATGAAGTACACCAAGATAGAGAGTTCAGAATACAGCATCAGATGATGATACAAATACAGATGATAAAACACAGCGGCAAAAGAGTGGCAACACAGACCGACCACGGCCGCTGACATCGATTGCAACCATATCCCGGTATATAGATGCAGCATGGAGATGGGCTATCGCCTAGCCTCTGGTGTGAGGGCATTCAGGCACTCGCGGCTCGGTACATGAAACTGCGCTTTGCGAACTTTAACAGACCGTGCACATGCCATATTTCTAGAAAAATGCAATCTCAAAAACGTCAAAACATAGAAAATGACAAGGGCTACAACATGGTTATCTCGGATTTTTGACAATTTTTGTTTTGACCCCACAAAATAAAATAAAGTTTTTGAGGAAAAATGCCCATATTTTTTTTCCTCAAAGATATTAAAAAACGGAATATATGTCAGAGAACCGCATATGAGTACTACCATACCACATTTTAAAATGATATCATTTTTGACTGACTTAACCCTATTTGTAACAGGCTCCTGGCTACCCCTATTTGTAACAGGGGGGGGGGGGCGGATTCCGCCCCCCCCCCGGAGATCTCGAGATCTACCAATCCGATTTTCAAAAATGAATGGGCGTTTGGTTCCCCTCAATACGATCTACATTTCTAAATAATAAAAAAAATCTAAATTTTTGGGATAGGGGGGCAACAGGGGGGCAAAAACCACAAATTTTAGTGGTATTTTTGATCCAACATAGCTTTCATGTTTATCGACCGATTTT